>APFE030304916.1:0-64462 GCA_000404065.3 Pinus taeda | reverse complement strand
ATTTTTTCATATCACGGTCACTAATTATGAAAAGTACTCCTTGATCGTAATGGTCAAGCAGTTCTCTCAAGTATTATTTTATACTTTTTAAGGCTTGGGGGACACAAATTTACAAAAAAGGACACCCATGGAGTTTTCTTAAATTTTTCTTTTGACTCCCTGAAATTGAAAAACACTGAGCTTTTCCTATACTGGACTTGTTATTATTCAACAGTAAAGGACCTGTTCAATTTTAAATAGGAACAAACCACTCCTTCTTAGGGTTTGAATTTTAAACTAAGTTGGACTCATCCGAAGGATGAGCTTATAACCAAGCAAATGTTATCCTCCTCAAGCTTTTCAAAAATAAAGAGGTACTTGCCAGAAATGGTGGGGGAAATGAGAGAAAAATGAACCTGTTTGATACACTTTGTGTTTTAGAAAAACAGTTAATCACTCTTGAACACGACACTTTTTGTTCACCTAGGTTGGGAAATCCTTTGCCTAACAATTAATCAAACCATATTGAAAGTCTTCAACCAGTTTCTAGGTATTAGCTTTGGGTCAATTGTCACCAAACCATCTGCAGTGTCGTTATGTGTTCAAGAGGTCAGTTCCAATAAACCATTCATTTGCAAAATATCTGTCATCCATTTTGACCATCCCTGAGTTAGTCCTTGCCAAATATATTTCTTCAAAACTTCATCTATGATTTCGTGTTGTGGGCTTGCCTATGATGGATCACTTTCTATCGGCTCCAAATCATTATCTAGAAATATGATCTAGAAATCATCAGTACCTTGGAATCTGCATGCCTTAATGGCAGGTTTCTCGCCTTCGACGACAGGTTGCATCATTGATCTTCGATCAAAGGATTCTGTGACATGTTCAACATCAACTCATTTGTTCACATTTCGTGGATTGTATTGAGTACTTTGAGAGCCATTGACATTACTGGTGGTTTCTCTCACACTTGTTAACAGTTCACATCATTGACTGGTAATCAAGTGGTTTCTACCATGTTCGACTTCGGCACATTCATTCACATGGATAGAATCATACAAGTTCGGGAAGCAGAAATCAAGACCCTGGATCTAGTTTCTACCATCCAGGCTGTGAGGAATTTTGTTATTCATTATACAGTGGACTATTAGTTTCTACATATGTCTATAACCGTGATGTATTGCAAAATCATTCCTGTATCAAAGTAGTTTAGTTAGTTTTCTAGTCAGTTTTGATCTGAGCATGGGAATGCCTACCTCAGCAATGATATGTTCACACATATATATTTTGTATTGAATGTTTTTGCAGGTTCCGACCGGGATGTCCACAGGATGATTCTTAAAATGATAAAGTACTTCACTCTTCTTAGATTACAAATTCTATCCTCCTCTATTATAGACTTCACACTTTAGGGGGAAATCTGTGTGAGTCTATCACCACTCATACCTTCCTCCTTTGCAACTCTCAAACCTCAGTTCTTCATATCAAGTATTGAAAATAAGAGAAATCCCTTAAAAGTCTCTAAAACGTTGGTTCTACACTTTCTCTTAGCATTACTTGCGGTCCCGCACCTAATGGTCATGTCCCCTGCACACCTGACCACTGTGTCTCTATGTTATGGGTGTGGACCCCTATAAAAGTTAAAAAGGTGCAAGTATATTCTTAAAGACTCATTTTGAGTCATTTCTGGAAGCTTCTGGAAGGAATCTTGAGGTGGCAAGTTCGCTCCTTTAAGGTTCATGCATCCCATACCTTCAGAAGCTAACCCCTTGATGTGAGGAGCTTATCCCTTTGAAGGAGGACTCTATCCCGTCATAGGTGGACCTGTAACCTCCTTCCTTTGCACTATAAAATGAAGCATTGGGCTGGTTACTGAGGAGGTTAAAAGTTGAATATTTTTGAGGTGAAATGTTGTCGGAACTTAGTCTTCCTAATTGAGCTTTTGTGAGGAAAGTTTACATACCTCTTGATCTCATTTGGAACAGTGTGAGGCTTGTCAAAGTAGAGGAGATTCCTATTTTGGACCCTAGGAAGAGTTTGTACAACATCAAGGCACCAAAGGTTGTAAAGTTCTTCTATTTGAAAGTTAATACAATCAAGTTTATTTTTCTCAATAAACTGTGTTTTATGGTTTATTTTATGGATTCCTTGATCACCATAATGAACATGATTTATTATGTTAGCTATGAAGTTTTTATTTGATGTGTGCTTGTTTGTAATTGTAGGTTCTCAAAAGGAAACTCTTTCGGATGGTTGAAGGACGGTTGTTACAAACTAGCGTTGGACTTAAGGTAGGGTCTAAACACCTCTTTAGTTTTTATCAATGAATCGTAATATGTTTAGAGAAAGGTAGATTTGCTTGTCTTGCTTGTTGCTAGATATTTGTTGATACTAGGGAGATCGGCCTTGTCCGCAAGATCGATTTATTCAGCCAACACTAAGTTATTGATAACTTTGAGAAGGGAAACCATTCACTTGAACGTGATGGTAGTTCAAGGACCATTAGATTACAATCTACTCATTGGGCGTGACTATGTTTACAACATGGAAGCTATTGTCTCAACGTTGTTTTGAGTGATGTGTTTCCCACATGAAGGCAAAATCGTCACTGTTGACCAGCTTTCATTTCCTGGTTCAAGCACAGCTTCGAGAAAAAAATCATCTGTGAATGGTCCTTTTGTGTCGAGAATGTCTCTTCAACCTTCATTCCATCCACCTAATTTTCACGAGTAGTCTGATGAATGTAACGAAGCTTAGGGGGCATGCACCCTAGTTTGCTTCAGCAGAAAAACCCAGCTGAAAAGATAAGTTTCCCTATAGGTTATGTGATTGGAAGTGTTATCTCACATCATTCACCTTTGTCTATTTGATAGACAAAGCCAAGAAAGTTTTCGTCGGCTCTGCTGACAAAAACAATTGTGCTTAACTACAATGATTTCCATATGGTTACTTGGAGACTCTCCTTTTCTCGATTTCTAGGGGCATGCAAACCTTTTGATGCAAGCAAAAAATGACATATTTCATTTTTTAGCTTTTTAGCTTTTTAGTTTTTTATTTTTTTCAACTTCTTAGGTTAGGTGATTGGTCTGACACACCATTCACCTTTGTCTGCACCACTGACAAAGCAAAGGAAGTGTTTTGTCCAGCTACTAATGAAACTATCCTACCTAACCTCGGTAGTTCCTTAGCTTTTAGCTTTTCTTAGGTTTTTTTTCTTTTTAGTTTTGTCGTTTCTAACTCACATAAAAAGCAGCTGAGCATATGTTATCCCACAGTTCAACCTCATTAAAAAATGAACCAGGCTATGAGCAATGTTAACACAAGGTTCAAGCTAGTTAAAAAATAAACCCGCGACTGAGCATGTGTTCCCCCAAAGTTCAAGCTCGTTAAAAAAGGACCCACCTTCAGTAAATAACCTTTGTGATTTGCATAATATCAACCTTTTGAGCCTTGGTTTTGTTCCTGCCATCACCTCCATTCTTTTAGCCGATCATATGCTTCCACTTGATTGTTTACCTTTTTGAGGAATAGCTGTGATGAGTGGTCTTGTTAGCCACCCACTTCATATCACCATTTTTTGAGAAGTTCCAAGCTTACCCAAAACCAGTAGCTACCCTAAACACCACTCATTTCTCAGAAAGAAAAAATGAGTCTACTTTACACTCTTTTTAGACTTGTTAAATATGAAAAGATTGCCAAGCTATTGGCCTCTCCAACTCGCTAAAGTGATTGGAAGTGCCATGCCTCCTATATATTTTCATGTTTTTCGGACCTGATAGATTATCTAACGAAAAAGTTCGAGTGCTTGTCTTTCCAGCTCGCTAAATTTATCGAAAAATCATCCCTTTCATATTATTTTATCCTTTTTCAGACTTAAGGGGTTATGCTACGAAAAAGAACTATTGGAGTTTCCTTTTTGTCTCTTTTCAAACTCTCTAAACATGAGAGGGACCGAGTTATCCTTTCCGTTAAACTTGCTAAAACAATAGCGACAAACTTGTCCACCCAGATAAGAACGAGTTTCACTGTTGCTAGGCTTGCTAAAACGTAGCGACACGTTTGCTTGAAGGGAAAATTATAGAACAAGCATATGTTATCCTCCTCAAGCTTGACAAAAATTAAAGAGATACTGGTCAGCAATGACTCAGGAGAAAGGGAAGAAAATGTAAATAATTTTATTGGTCGCAGGTCGCTCTTGAACATGATGCTTTCACTCCATCACTATGATTGAGTCGAGTTGGGTTATTCTGTTCACCGATCATATCACCATTAGTCCTCCATACCATTCATATGTTGGGGTTAATGCTACCAATCCATCTCAGTGTCGCCGATATGTTCAAGAGAACTCATTTAGAGAATTCACCATCCAGTTAATGCCTCATCCACTGCAATACCTTCACCCTCCATTTTTCATGATCGCCATTCCTAAACCTTGTATCGTCAGATCGTTTTTCACCTTCAGGAAATAATTTGCTTCTTTTCGTGTCATTGATGTGGGATACATTAAGGCCCTCCTACAAGGGTCCACTTCTTGTCGACATCAGCGCATTATCCAAGAAGTTTGCTTAGAAACAACCCTTTCAATACTTTGAAGTTTGCATGCCTCAATGGAAAGTTTCTCACTTCTGGGGACAGGTTTACATCAATGGCCTTTGGCCAAAATATTTTGCGTGGTGTTCGACATCGGATTATATATTCACACCACGTGAATTGTACTATAGTACCTTGAGGGTCATTATCATTATAGGTGATTCCTCTCACGTCTGTTAACAGCTTACATTATTGGCTAGTAATTAGGTGATGTCTATCCATGTTCAACTTCAAGACATCTTTTCACATGGATCGACTTGTACATCAGGCAAAGATTGAACGAGTTTGAAGACCCTGGATCTAGTTTCACCCATCCACGCTGCGATATATTTAGGAATATAGAGACATCAAATGTACACAGAAGTTGCACAGATGATCATCCAAGCTAAGGGAAGATGACTCTACATATAAAGAATCACCAGTCTGCAACTGCAGATGATTATCTGTTCTATGTACATGAAAATGAATTTATAAAGCCGAGCATGAGAATGCCCACTTCACCTAGATCATGGAAAATTATATTGTGATGATGTACTATATTGTATCTTATATAGGTCACCATCCCGGTCGAATACCCCGGATCCTCATGATAAAGCATTTCATCCGACATCTAAAGATTTACAACTTCATGCTTTACAGGGCAACTATTATAGACATATTTGGGCACTGCAACAAAAATCTTATATGTTGATAAACCAAGGGATTTTTAACCCCTAAAAGTGTTGTTTCATACCTTAAAGGATCATGGTCAACTAATTACATCATTCCCCAAAAGTTCCACCTAGAAACCACTCAGAACTGAACAAAACTAGACCATACTGAATGCTCCACTGTCAGGGTGTGATGCATACTGACTCCTACACTAGCCAAGTGCGATGCATACTGAAGAGGCCTTCTGTGGGGTGTGATGAGCAAGAATGGACAAGTGTCTGAGACAGTTTTCTAAGTGGATGCTCATGGAATCTTCTAGAAACTTCTCCTATGACACTTGCCTCTCTGAATTCACCCAGGGATGAGTAAGAGATCTAAATATAATAAAGTTCTTTGAGCTTTCCTCCATACAATCGTATATTTGTGAATGTTGTTATTTGTAAATGCCATTGTATTCTCATTATATTTCTAATTCTGCAATGCCTATGATATCATAGATCACGATGCTTTGACGATGTTTTGTTGCTTGATTTCTACAGGTATTCTCTAAGCAGGACAAATAGGAGAAGAGTTGCAAGCTCTGTTAAGGAGGAGAGAAATCAAGCAAGGAGTCAAGTGGAAGATCCATGTTGGTCCCTTTGCTTCTCACTTATCTATCATACATAGAGGAAATCACAAATTGCTTTGATTGTTTTTCTCTAGGATAGCTACCAATCCTAGTGGGACTAGCATATTGAAAAGACACTAGTTATCCCGAAAACAACAGTTGCAAAGCTGAGAAATTTGCACAATATGTTCCCAACCCATCTTCTCAGACTTCTCATGCTCCAATGGAGGAAATTCCAAAATGACACCGAAATCCTATGGTGAAGACTCATTCCTCCGTTCTATAAGAGGACATCACCATCCATAACCCAAGTCTCGAGTCTAATTTGTATCTCTACCATCCTCCATCATCTACAAGCAGGAGTCCTTGTAACATGACTCACTTGAATAATTAGCTCCACAAGATAGTTGTGTGCACTCTCTTGATTCTCAAGCTATTCGCTCAAATTGCAGTCATGTGCAAGGAAGTCTCATTATGCAGGAGAAGGATTAGGAAGGTGAAGACATAATTAATTCCTCTTCTATGTTTCAAAATGGTTCACATCAATACATTGATCTTCCATACTTGATCAATTCTCAATCCGTTAATCTTCGTGAAACATCATGCACAATTAATTCTTTTGATCAACCTCCCGTCTTGGGATGTCATCATTCCCATTCTTTCGTATGTTGTGATGAATGCCCAGGAATGTTATGTGATCTATTGTCATCTCATGTACACTCTAACTCATATCTAGAATGCACACCAGTCAACACAAACGTCCATATTGAAGATTCCTTTGCACCTCACTTACCTGTGTATCCTACCATTCACAGCACATCAACATGCGTCGGAGATACTCTGCATTCTCTAGTTTCTTCATCTAATGATTTATTTCCCTGATCAACATAAAATAGTGGGGTTGTCAATGATGAAAACAATCTCAACATGCAAGATTCTTCCCACTCATCATCATCGTGTGTGTTGCATGAAGACAACTCATCAAGTCAGCTTGCTGAAGCTAAAAATTTTGATGAAGCCTATCACAGAGATGGTTTTCATCCTAAGAGAAGTTTTGAAAGCAGCAACAGTAGCCATATTCAAGCGATGCATGATATCTTTCTCATCTAAAAATGTGAATTTTCAATTCTAGAAAGTTCTAGGATGTGTTAGGGAGTCGAGGCACTTCAACATCTGTTGATGGTTATGTGAAGACCTCACGACTCCGGTGAGCCCCTTGAACCAAATCAGATCTCATTTCTCATGCACAATCCATCTATTTGCATGGTTTCACTCAATGTGGATCCCCGTGTAAAAAATATTCACTATTCCGGGTGTGGTATTCCAAAATTTCAATTTTTCACTAATGACCGAATCCATGAGTCTGTTACAGCATGTTCATCTTCATGAACCTCTCTTAAATCCAATTCGGGTTGGTAATGTTCATTCCTCATGCAATCATGGAACAACGAAGTTGATCATCTCAGAGACTATCTTTGTCTAGAATCATACTTATCAAGTGTTCTCTCTCACAATAAGATCCTTGGTCTTCTTATGAATTTTGCACATCAAATGTGCCCGCTCATCACACCAAAAATATCCATGGGTGATTACAAGTGCACAATCTATCACGCAAATAAAGCTACTCTCATTTCACCACACCCCAACTGGTTTCAAACATTCGCAGTGTTAGCATTGTTTCTGCATTTCTGTGATGACCATGATGCCCACACAATTTTTCACCACTTGTAGGTGGGTGTTTTATCATATCTAGTGCACAACGAACTTGGTTTCCTCATTCAAAGTGTTCACAAGATTGTTCAAATTTTTTATTTGTTCATGTCAAACTATTTATTTGGCATCTCGACCAACTAGTCTTATTTTTCTTCTAGTTTGGGTGGATTTCATGCAATTTATAATTTTCCCAACAGTACATCAAATGTTAGTCAATTCACACACTATGATCCTCACCATGTAACATCTTTCTCCTCACACCTTTATCAAGCAGGCTAGGCACTTTAGCTTATGCTGATGGCTATGGTAGCCCCTCACTCTCTTGACATGATTGACTAGAATGACCAGATCTATCGACTTGTATTAGATTCTCATCGTGATCCCCTCTCTCAAATCAAAAATCCATGTTCTCAAATATCACGAGTCTTTCAAAAAAACCATCACAAATTTTATGATCCAATCATTGAATGGTTGGAACAATCTTACTTAGCGAGTCATGTTGCAGGTAACAAGCTTCAGTCCTTCCTCGTATTCGCTAAGACATTTGGTGCAGAATGACACACATTCGTAAGAGGCCTCTGAGGTTTGTTAAAATATGGTAGTCTCTAAAGACATATGCATGTGTGTTGCGTGGTTGTGACATGCCTTTCTTCCCAGAGCCCAAACCTTCTCTCTCATGTGCATGTTTGTCAAGATTTTGTATTTTATGTTGCACACTATTTTTTATCTGTTTTAATCACTTATATCTTTGTGGTTGCAGGTTGGGTATGATTATGATGGCTTCACTAGAAGTTTCGTTTCATGTAACCCCGACCAATTAGCGTAGGATTAGGAGTAGTGTTTTCTTTCTTTCTTGTCTTTGCTTTCTGGTTTGCATGTTTGTTTGCTTGCTGACTTGGTTTGGTTTGTTTGCTTACTCGCTTTTCTTGCTTGTTGTATTTTCATTTTATTTTTCTATTTTTGTTTCAATTGTTTTATTTGCTTAGTATCCTACTATTTGTTGGTTTTGTAAATAAGTATTTCGCTCTACGGAGTTCTTCCCTTGAATGAGTATGTGGCTGAGATCTAAAGAGTATTGTAACACTGTGGCACTTGGCCAGTCATGTGTTCATCTTATCTATGCTTGGTTATAACCTTTGTGTGATTAAGTCTTCATGGAAAATATGAGCCATCTGCAAGGGAACCTTTATTCCAACCATGAACATGTGTCCACATTGGGAAACCCCATGCCCATACTCAGCCTTCTGGTTTGTGTGTTCAAGCTCATCCAACTAGTAGAAACGAAGAAGGGGAAATCTAAACAAGCAAACCTATGTCAAGGGTCTTACATGCTTCTCTGAAGGAAAAAACTCTTCTGCTCTCAATAAGTCAAGGTCCCTCTTCCACCCCAAAAATAAATAAGTGGCTATGCACAACCCTCTTTAAAAAAATATATATAAAGGTGGAAGAAGAGAAATGCTTCCTATGCAGAGAAGTGAAGCATGCAACTCCATCGGCTTTTAGACCAGGCTCACTGGTAGTGGAGAAATATGTGTGTTCTTGTGAGACCCTGTCGGTGTATTGTCTAGGCTTCTTGGAAGTGAAGCAACACAAGAGATGAAAACTTATACTTTGAAATTTTTTAACTCACAAGCCAAACTACCCTTCGTGATTTCAAAACATTGTGATCAAGCTAAAACTTGTTGTTGTGTTTCACTAAGTTGGCAAAATGTGAACCATGTCTTTCCATGGGGTAAGTGGATAATCCAAGGTAACCCACGTAGTGATTCAATACTCCCTAAGAGACCAAGGCCATGTGCTTCCAATGAACCAAAACATAGAAGCTCAAATTCAACCAGCATTTCACCAAGTATTGTAGTGGCTGCAACACCCTCCAAAAATTTGGCATGCATTCAATTTCAGAGCCTTCCTTGGGTTCTTCCTTAATGTTTGCAAGCACTCAGGCTCATCCTGTGAGCTCATGTTGATTCTTTGAACCCTCCTTGCTTATTCATAATGTCACGCTTGCAACAATCTTATGGCCATGCATGAGATCCCGCTTTGTGTATACAAGTTGCATTCGCTATGTAAACATCTGTACACTCACACACGAAGTTGTATTGACTATTGCATAAGCGTAATCATGGTCGCTCAACGATCTATCACAAGTGTCACACTTGTCGCTTTTACCATCGGCGTTGGGTAGTGGAGGCCCTACATAATAGTTTTGGAGACTTAAAGCCCATAATTTATGGTGATGATATTGTAAAAGATTCGCAAAATGTGTGGAGCGCAAACTATAATATGTCGAGTCAAAGGGTTGTCCGACCAAAAATAATGTAAAATAATAGAAAGTGAGTTAGCCTGCCCATGGTTCACGACCATGGGAATGTATAAATAGAGTGAGGCTAGAAGGTAGCTTTTTGTAAGATCTGATGTGTTATGGGTTTATGAATGCACACCCTAGATGTCATCCCAAGGAACTGGTATATTGAAATAGAACTCTGACATGGTACAGGAAAATGGGATATCTTGCATGAAGGATTTTTATTAACATTCTTATTTGAGGACCAATGGATGGATACTATTGACGATGCATTGCAAGTTGTGAAGGCCGCCATTTTCAAAATACCACTAGAACCAGAAGAAATAGTGCAACCATGGTGGTCTCATCAGTTGAGCTAGGACTTAGAATGTTACAATGTGTAAGTAGAGGATGACGATGATGACATCAAAAGCATCAATATTTTGGAATTAGAGGGGAGCCACGAGGTTCGCAGACCATCGATGGAGGACCTCGACATCACAGTGCCCTTGAAAACAAAGCAGGTGAATATTGGTACAGGTGAGGAGCCGAAGTACATGACGTTGGGAGACTATTAGGATGATGCCATGGTGGACAAGGTCATCGAGTTACTGCGAGAATATCAAGACTTATTCCCAACGAAAACCACAAAGTTAAAAGGGATCCTCGGGGACCTAGGTGTGATGAAGATAACCCTGAAACTAGATGCAAAGCCAGTTAAGTAGCACACATCTCGTCTAAATCCAAAGTATAAGGAAAAGGTCTGTGATGAATTGGACAAAATGTTGGCAGCAGGAATTGTTGAACCCGTGGAAGAATCTAACTGGGTAAGCCCTATGACAGTTGTTATAGCTCCAAATCTCACTCTTAATGTTTGTGATGCTAAACTCATGGCCTAGGACAACCCTTCCTTCCAGACCTAGTCCAAATACTTAAAAAACAATGTTTTATTCCCTATATGCGACATTTACCTTAGCTAAATGCGTGTGTACGTGGGTCTGTGTATACCCACCCTGCGTATATGTCTTAAAACACTTAAAAAAATTTAATCTCCTTAATTTTGGGTGGAGATCATAGATTTTACCTGTTGATTACCTATTAGTGCCCATGGCCCAACTTTTCCCAATGAATTCCCAACTAAAAAACTACTTTGGGAGAAGTATAAAAAGCCTTCGACCGATTAATCCTAGGAAAGCAGCAACCATTAAAGCTGAAGTAGAGAAGCTACTCAAGGCAAGTTTCATATACCTTGTTCCTCTTACTGATAGGATTTCTAATCTAGTCCCTATGGATAAAAAGAAAGGAACAATCCGAGTATGCATTGACTTTAGGGACCTAAATAAAGCTTGTCCCAAAGATAATTACCCCATGCCATTCATTGATCAGATTATTAATGAGTGTGCAGGTAATGAGATTTTCTCCTTCATGGACGGTATTTTCGGTTATTATCAGATCTCTATCCGTCTAGAAGATTAGCATAAGACAACTTTTATATGTCCCTGGGGTACCTTTGCATACAAAAAGATGCCTTTTGGTCTCAAAAATGCTGGAGCTACCTTCCAGCGAGCTATGTCATATTCTTTCCACGACATTAAACACATCATCGAAGCATACTTGAACAATCTAGCTACTCGTTCTCGAAAGAGAACTGATCACCCTAGTCATCTTCGATTGGCTTTTGAGCGATGTTGTTTTTACAAAATCCGGTTGAATACGAATAAGTGTGGTTTTGCGATTGCATTTGGCCAGTTATTAGGGTTAATTGTGTCAAGTGAGGGGATTAGGGTTGATCCCTTCAAGGTAGAGACAATAATTCAGTTGCCTCCCCTGTCCTGAATTTGGCAACTTCAAAGTCTTTAAGGGAAGGCTAATTTCTTAAGATGGTTTATAGCGAATTATGTCAAGATCACTAAAGGGTTTATGCGTTTGCTATGGAAAGGAGTTCCATATGTATGGGATGACTTTGCACAACGATCATTCAATGCCTTGATAAGGGCATTAGTCTCTGCCCTACTTTTGAGTCCACCGGATTATGGTAGGGATTTCCTCTTATATCTCGCTGTAGCAGAATCAACCATAGGTATGGTTCTCGTTCAAGAAGACAATGCTCTCACAGAGCATGTGATTTATTATTTGAGTCAAGGCTTGATAGGTCCTAAACTTTTCTATTCTCCTATTGAGAAGTTGGCCTTGGTAGCTATCCATGCTGTCCAGTGGCTCCGCCATTACATCTTGCTATGCAAAATTTTTGTCTTAGTGGCAATCAATCCATTTCAATTTGTCCTTAGTAGGCAAGTGATTGGGGGAAAATATAATCAATGGATAGTCATTTTACAATAATTTGATCTCGAGTTCTTGTCCGCCAAGACTAAGAAATCCATGGTTTTTGCCGACTTAATTTACGATCTTCCTTGTGGAGAGGATACTATTTATGAAGAAAGTTTTCCCGACGAACATTTATTCCTCATCTCTTCACTCAACCCTTGGTATGGAGATATCATTGTCTATCTCTAGACTTTGAAGTTTCCCTCTACTTTCTCTAAGGATGAACATTGAAAATTACGTCACTTGGCTAAAAATTATGTTATCATTGGTGATACATTATATCATCGAGGGGTTGATTCAATCCTTTGGCACTGTTTAACCCTAGAGGAAGCAGAGTCAGTGCTCAAGGACTGCTACACTGGAGATTGTGGTGGTCATCTTTCAGGGCTTGCTACAACCCAACGTATTTTACGTGCTAGCTATTTTTGGCCTTCGCTCTTCAAAGATTGTGTTGAAGTAGTGAAATGCTTCACCCTTGTCAAGTTTATACTCAAAAAATGCATGCACATCCAGCTCCTCTTTTTCCCATTGTCACTGTTGGTCCTTTTACTAAGTGGGGTATTGAATTTACAACTTGTAATCCACCTTCAGTAGAGAATCACAAGTACATTATCGTGGCCGTAGACTACTTCACAAAGTGGGCTGAGGCCATGCCCACTTACAAAAATGATAGTGAAACAACTGCATTGTTCCTTTTCAATAAGATTATCTCAAGGTTCTGTATCCCGAGAGAGATTGTCACTGAGCATGGCAGTCATTTCCAGAACCAACTAATGTCTGAATTGGCTCTTACATTGGGTTTCCGGTAGGAACATTCCTCTCCTTATTATGCTCAAGAAAATGGACAGGTCGAGGCAGTGAACAAAACCTTGAAGACTATCCTGCAAAGTATGATCGACAAAAATAGGTCCAATTGGCATCTTATGTTGTATCTAGCTCTTTGGGCATTCCGAACCTCCGTAAAGACTGCTACAGGTTTTACACCTTTTTAGTTAGTTTATGGGATGGAATCTATCTTTCCTATTGAATTTGAAATTCCATCTCTTAACTTAGCTATTGAGCTCCTTCCAGAGACTTCTAGTCTCGAAGATTGTCTCCTTCATTTGGAACATCTCAATGAGTAGCGTCGAGATGCCACCATAATCAATGAGGCTCATAAGAAAAGGGTTAAAACTTAGTACTATAAAGTTGTCCATCCTCGAGTATTTTCTGAAGGTGACCTTGTCCTTGTCTATGACCAAGATAAGGACACCTTGGGGGAAAGCAAGCTCAAACCTATGTGGTACGGTCTCTTCATAATTAAACAAGTTTTAGGAAAACGGGTGTATGAGTTAATCGATTTTGAAGGAAACAAGTTGGCAGAGCCCTTAAATGGGCTCTACCTCAAGAAGTACTTTGCTTAAGTAGCAACTAGGCACTGGCTTCTTTGTACATTTTGTATGTTTGTACATATCTTATCGGGAGTTTTTTGATATTGACACTTTTGGTCTACTATGACAGGTGTTGATGGATGACTTGGTCTATTTTGGATTCGCTGATGGTGCTAGTCAGCACACCCAAAACCTTGCATCCGCAACTTGGGTACTTTGCTATCCAACTGGTCAATTGATGGTGTCAAGAGGAGTATGCATTAGTCTCGCTTCAAATAATATGGCTGAGTATACTACCGTCATTAATTTACAATTTGAAGCAATTTCTGATGAAATCGATTCATTGGTAGTTTATCTTGATTCACAATTGATAGTGTCACAATTGAATAACATTTATCAGGTAAGGGATCCATGTTTATATCGCCAATATTTGAGAGTGAGGTTGTTGCAAAGATCATTTACTTACATTAATTATTGCACATTCCAAGATCTCATAATTGGTTAGCTGATTCTATCGCTAATCAAGCATTAGATTGGCACATCATTCATTCATCACAATAAAATAAAGCATCAAAAAGTCGAATTGTATATATATGCCATAAAATATCTCAAGTGTACATAAGTGTGTCCAAAATAATATACAAAAATTGGGACTCAAATGCCCATAATCATGTCCAGTACATTTAATGCCCTGACTCAAGATGAGTAGCTAGTTAGGCAACTACTGCTTTGGCCACACGTCTAAGAGTGCGAACCCAGTCTCGTGGCATGCCAACCACATGACGTTGCATATCTATAGGGAGATCCTCTACGGCCTCCATCAATACTCAGTGAGTTAGTCTCACCAAGTGCTGTTGAGCTATGTGTAGAAGTTGCTCTATCTCTACAGCTGCCTCTTCGGCACCCCGACCGTGACGTCCATGTTGTGGGAACCCATTTGGTCACACTGGCCTAATATCTGGAACATGATCATCATATTAGTCATTTGAATCCTATCAAAAATAATTTTCAAAGTTTTTTTTTATACTCGAAAAAAAAATCATAAAAATCAAAAAATCAAAAAACATTTACCTATATCGCCCCATGCTGCGATTGGTGGTAAAGCTAGATATGGATCTCCTTAGAAGTCTAGCCCAACATAAGGGTAGTCATCTATGGCAATGATCTGCTGCTCCCACCAAGAGAAGAAGTCATCGTCAAATGCAGTCCGTGGAATGTTCCCACCTCCTAGGCGTTTCATCAAGTCAACGCACCTACCCATCCGTGGATCTCGTGGGGCGCTAATCAAAATTGATATCCTAGGATGGAGTGCTGGGACCATCTCAAAGAAGAAAGAGCACAAAATGGTTCCATATACAAAGTTTTTGGTCTGCCCTTTCTTGATATAAGTAAGCTGGCTTTTCAGGTTGGCACGAAGAGGAGCACACTAGTCAAACACGATGGCGAGACAATCTACTACCAAGCTCATTGCTAGCCGTGAAGCCTAGTGTAAGGAAGCTGATCCGTTCACTCTGTCTATAGTGAACAGGATGATCCTCAGTGCTAAACTTTCCACATGCTTCATTGGAATTTGACTTCCAACCTTTTCTGGATGTCCCGGGCAATATATATGTATGTAGTCCACGATCGAGAGACTGCCTCATGATCTGCCCATAGAATGTACCACCTCTCCCCTCTGGGAAATGCCTGTGATGAAATAAATGTCTTCAACTTCTATGTGGAGTGGCATCTGATCAATAATAAACGAGTCATCCTCGATGCTCCAATAGTGAATGAGCGTTTTGAGTAGGCGAGTGTTTGCTTTCATATTTGGCTTTTTAAAGAAATTTAGTAAACCACATCCTCTTAAGGCATCCAGGGCATTAGGATCATTCATAACCTCATCATCCACTGAGGCATGCTCTCTTTCTCTCCAAGTGATTGGCATCCTGAAGAAAAAACAAATTTTTACCGTTACATTTTTGTTTTAAAGTTTTTGCGGTGTATATGCGGGTTCCTTTCATAAACAGTTGCGTCTAGGGCCTGCATATATGCAGTTGCTCATAGACAACCCATGTTTATGTTGTGACAAAATTTTTGGCAATAATTCAACAGTGAAACTTGAATTAAAATTTCTAAAACTAGTCACAATTGAATGTAAGATAAGTTTAAGGGTTACTTGGTGATTTTGGGAGGATATGAATGGTTGAATTTGGCATATGGAAAAGTTTTATCCTTTTGCTCCACTCCTTTGCTCTCAAATCAAATGGTCAAAATGGTGAGTCCAAAAACTATTTTATAGGCTTTGAAAATGCAAAATTTTTCAAAACTTGATTTTGTTTTTTCTTATGTAACTTTTAACTTGCGAGCTTGGAATGTTGAGAATGGTTTGATTTTTAGGACATTTTGGATGCTTTTTCAGTAGTTTTGAGACAATTCCATGACTGCTGACCCATCATGGCAGATATCATTTTCTCACTAGCATATAGGTTAGGGAAACCATTTTTCTGTTGCATTATGCATTCTAGCCTCCATTTCTCGATACACTTGCCATAGGGTCAATCCCATCATGTTATGGTTAATAAACCATCTTCACTCGCCGAATTTTTAAATCATGACACGGTGGTAGAGCCATCCTTTTCATGGGCATCATAGCTAGCACCTCAATTACATTTGTTTCCCATGCTGCTTTGATTTGATTAGGCTTAGGAGTCCTCTGTATTCCTGACATGACTTATGCAATGAAGACTCATTCCTCTTTCTTTCTTTGCTTCGTTCTAGCCTTATACCCTAGAAGCTCCTTTGTATTGAGTTGTACTGCTACATTGCATTTTGACTATTTATACCTTTTGGCCTTGAGCCAGCTTCACCTAGACTTGTGTTTAAGCCAACTTTTCGACCATGTCGACTGCAAAAGTCAAACTTGCATGCCCTTGACTTCTGCATTTTGCCACACCTTTGAGTGTCTTTGACTAGTTTTTGCCTCCCTGCATTGAGCATAGGATTGTTTCAATCCCAGGAACTAGATCATCTGTTTCACCGACACTTTTTCTTTCCACTGTACTATAGCATTCTTTTATTATTTTTCCAACTTAAAGAAAAAGACAAAAAAATCATATATTCCAAAAAAGAGCGGGAACAGGACAATATTTCCACTTATTATTGGTAGCTAGAGTCAGTCGCGTCGCCCTTGAACAAAGCAGTCAAAACAAAGTCTCCTCTGTTTGGGTGGGATTTAGTTTGTTTTAGGTATGCCTTAACCTTTTCATTGAGTCAGTTTTCCCCTGATTGGTTATCTCTTCCCATAATATGGAGGGTTTGTTTGTGCCTCCTGCATGACAAACTTATACAAAGTCATCATATGCTACCACATAGTCACATTGAGTCGTGCTTTTGTTCAAGGGAAGTTAGCCTGAGTCGGCATCTTTGCGATGTTTCTTGACTCATTTTTCAGTCGACCATCCTTGGTTGTCAGTGTCTTGTCTATCATGACATCAGCTATTTGGTCCCTTACTCATTCCAGATTGAGAAGGTCTACATTGACTTCTTGTTGGTGGGTCTTTTCCTTATTGACAATGACATCTTGCTCTGAGGACAGGCCTAGAGACGCACCCTGGCCCTATTTTCATTATTGATAGGTCACCTTGTGCTCAACATTGATCAATATTATGGGTCTTTGACTGAGTATTTTCCCTTGTGTTCGACATCAGCTTACACTATCACACATTGGGATTCATGCGGTACCTTGGTTTCCATTTGACCCTATTGGTAGATACCTCACCTCTGTGATAGCTTTCATTATTGGTTGGTTCAGAGGGTCTGTCGTGCACTAGCCACATCTTATGTACGCCAGAAACATGCTTTGGTCGGGTTACTACATCATTTTTCATCTGATTCCCTCCACATTATTGGCCTACAGGTTACACTCATGCTAGATTGATGAAGGATGCCTTAATGCCTTCCTTCTAGGAGATCTTTCCCTATGGACTATGAATCATTGCTCTAGGGCAAATATCTAGAGTCCATTTGGCAATACCTTGGGGTTTCCAGTCATTAGTGCCAGATCCTTCGCTATCGATAGTGGGAAACCATCATTGTCTCCTGATTGATAGATTCTTACAGGTGTTCGACTCCAACTCATCTATTCACACTTGTTAGATTGTACTGGGTACCTTGACATTCATTATCATTATAGTTGAGTAGTATCGCATTTGTTAACGATATACATCAATGAATGGTAATCAAATGATTTCTCACATGGTTGACTTCAGATCATTTATTCTCATGGTGTAGAAATGTACCGTGTGTCGAGCGATAAAAAGGTGTCTTTTTAACTCCTAATTACCTCACATTAATTGTCAACCCAGGGACGACTTTTTATTTCAAGAGTGTACTTAGTTTGAGGTGGCTATTTACTCAAGAGTAATGGTTTGCAGTATAGTGCTTAAAATCCAAAAGTAAATGAATGCTTGAAAAAGAAATCTAACAATAACATAAACTCAAATGCTCTGAATCCAACTATTCACTCAGGAAACATCAATTGAGGATATAGTAGAAATAACTCATTCCTCTAGAGATTGATGTAATTAAAATCAAACTAGAACAAGACAATCAATCTGGGAATGAGGAAGCAATAACCAATGTTCTCTACAATTGATAGTCCTTCTTTAAAGCAATTAAAAGGAAATAGAAATTGAACTAAAGCTGCCATTGAAAGTAAACTAGGAAAACTCTTTAAAAGCAAACTATTGCAATTAATCAACAGAAATGAACAACAAAGTAAATGGGCAACAAACTGTAATTAAAGGAATCTGAAAAACAAACTCTAATTAATGGAAATGAACAATAGCAAAGCCAAATTAATAGCAATCTTTACTCTAAGAATAAATCGGACAGCACACGGAAATAGAACAACATTGATTAATGATGGAATATGAAACAACGTTGGAAAGTCAAATATAAATACACAATAACTTAACACACGGCACACCTTAATATTAAAAGAAACAGTAATCTGACTTCGATACCACAAATATCAATCTCAGTTATAAAGAAAAACGATTGTAATTCATAATGGAACAACAATGTCAGTTGAACAACAATCGTGATTAAGTTTAAACCATAGACGAATATAGTAATACCAACTTATGAAGGTCACAACACGGTTACACTGTAATTGAACAACAATAACATTCTGTAAGGATTAGCAACATTATATCAATGATTTAAAGAACAACATTGCATTACCAAGTCAAGATGAATCAATACGACATTCCTGTCATAGAGAATGATATTGATTAGTTGAACATAAATCAAACAGAACAGAATCGTGATGTAAAATAACAGAACATACCAAATTACTGAAGAAAGCTAATAAGCAAAACCATGCATGAACTACAGATATAATATACAGCAGCAACACAATCCACTAGAGGTTGGGCCCTTAGCCACTACTGGATGCTGCTGGGCTACTTCAGATGAAAAGAATGAACAGCAACTCCCAAATCAGGTATTAATCATTAAATTGTGAAATCATTACAATAGCTGAAGCTTTGAGAATTACAACAGGGAACAATCTCTTCTTCCTCCTATCCTATCATGAATCCTTAATTTTGAAGCTCTAATTCAAATCATAATTCTGAATCTATCCCTGAATTCATCATCCCTCTCTCTGATCTCTGTTCTGATTTAAATACAAAGAGAGCAGAGAGTGGTTACAACTGTGATAATTACAATATAATCATTATTAAAAAATTGGATTCTTTCCAACCAATTGATCAACAAGAAAATATCTTTCCATCTATCTTTCAACAAGAGCAAGGTGAATTTGGCTTTGCAGCTGAGATTTGGAGGATGGCCGCAACAACAAATTTGAGAAAATCGTGCTCAAAGAACCATGTGTTTCTCTTTGTACAAGCCAAATTTTGGCAAATCGTTTACCACTGAAGTTAATTGGGTCCGTTCTGGACAAAACCCATGTTCCGGATTTTCTAGATTCTTCTTCATTTGCTCAAAATCTCAACCGCAAAACTGTCACTTCTTATTCCAGCGAATTTCTTAGTTGGCACTTTTAATGATCACATCTTTAATCTGGAAATTATCTTGGAGGCTAAAAATAATGAATACTGTTACAACCATTTTATTAAAACTATCATTACTAAAATCATGCATAATCATCAATTTATTAGAAATAAAGGAGAAGAAATAATATTCATCCATAAGAGCATAAATCATTTATAAAATGGATTTATATAATAAATTATAATAAATGACATGATAAATAAAAGTAAAAATGGATGAAATAAATGTTAAAAAGTGGTTGTATTCATGGCCCCACATACCCCCACACCGAATATATTGCATGTCCTCATGCAACAAAAAATGAATATATTGCATGTCCTCATGCAACCCAAAGACAAAACCCATGTGTTAACCAAGCAATAAAAAATTTGTTCATCTCAGCTCATGAAATGGATAGAACAAATGAATTCTTCCTTAATTAATGAATATTCAATTTTAGCAGTCTTGATGAAGGCATAACAATTTTTACATTGACGTTCAAGTTATGTGCATATGAAGTTGTAGCAAAATATGATATAAGTGACAACAACCTTTATTAACCATTTTCCCAAAAACTACAAACCAAATTTTGTTGAAATTGTGCAAGTAGATTTAAACTATGTTAATGCTTCTATGATCCAAAAATCAGATCGTTTTGATGCACGAATCATGAGATATAAACAAAATGGTAGTAGGTGATAGTGCATGATTTCCGAAATTTTATGAACTAATTTAACATGAGATTATCTGGGTTTGATACATCTGCGTTTTTATAGAAATCACGAGAATTGAGTTCATAGTTTTAAAAGTATTATGGAAATCAATTTCTGCACTGTGTAAAAATGAAATTGTATGCCTTGAATGAGAAAGAAAATAGAAAACATCTATCATGTGTAGCAATTCCTCCCCTTCTCTGAAGAATTAGCATGCCCTCATGCGATGCTAGAAAACAAATAGAGGTGGTTGCTACCATCTATTGAATTTTATGCTTGGTGTAAAACAACATGGAATAATGGAGGTGTTGAGAATGAATAAGAATAACAATGGATGATAAAGAATATGGATGACATGGTCATGAGAAAGAAATAAATGAAAGGAACACTCCCCCAAACTGAAAGATAATATGCCGCTGAAAAATGGAAAGTGGTAAAGATCTGGAATGAATGATGATAAATAATGCTCAATGGATATTCATTAAACTCTCCTAAATTCATAATAAAATAGAAAATTATGCTATGTTACCTCAAGTTTTACCTCCAAAAAGAAAAATGTGGAATGACATATATGTATTGGCAATTGTTGAAGCTGACGTTGGCAGAGTTGGTGCTGAAAGTGATGCAAAAGGTGGAATCCAGGTAAGCACATCATGTCTGAAGAATTGTTCACGTTCACAAGTTGCTCAAGCCTCTTTTGTTGGTTGCAATAGTGTGGTCATGCTGCGAATAAAGTTTCCCCACCATACTTGTTGTTCTCCTGTAAACAAATCACTATTTGGCATACAATGTTCTTGAATCCACAGTGTTAGTTTTGAATAGAAATAGATAAGATGCATGCAAAAATTTCAATCAGAAAAACTTTTTGTATACATGCAATACTAATATTTTGTCAAATCAACAAGTTATGGCAAAGTGCAGTAATCATATTGCATGCAATCCCATAATGTATACATTCCCCCCTCCAATTGGAAAAGGGATTCCATGACCATAAAGCCTATGAAAAGTGTTATGCTAATGGCAAGGCAAGGGAATGAACAATATAACAATGAATGAAGCAGAGTACACATATCAATGATAGGACAGTGAGAGTTATGGTTATAATGAGGGCAGAGTGTGTAAAGATAGTTATGAATAAAAGATAGGATGCTTTGGATTGATGATAAGTTATACGAAAGAGAAAAAGAACAACAATATGCCAAAAAGATGCTTTACTGACAGTATTCTAGCTGAAAATGGTGCGATTAATCATAAAACAATTTCTCATGCATAAAGGTTCAAAATATGGAAACAATTAAGGAAATAATTTATCCGATAAAAAGAAAAAAATAAGAAAAGGGTATTATAGTAATAATTGATGATAAGATATAACTTCAATACCATAAGCAGAGCCTCTGCTACCAGCAGGCGTCCATAGCCTCGACACGGTTGCTTTTTAACCCATATGAGCTAGGATCCTTAATTTGTAAATGGAGAATTCCAGTTCTATTCTATAAAAGAGATCAGTGTGCAGGCGTGGTAACCAGATAACCACACTGCCATTCACCGGGGTGTAGCAAAAGTGATCAGGTCGGCTCGTGATGAGACCTCCTATTCCAAGGATAATTTGGCTATCCAATGGATCATAACCCTGGTGTGGTGGCCATAATGGGAATGCCACTTTGTTACAGCCTTATGAACATGGTAGGCTGGCTCGTAATGAGACCCCCTATCCTCCATCTGCAAATTTTTTTTTGTTGTTATGACACATTTTTATGATAAAGAGAGGGAGGCTCAGTACCCCTTAAGAGTAGGGATGGTGGAAGAAGTTGAACATGTCAATAGAAAAAAATATACCCATAATCTCATTTATTACAGACAGAGAAGATTATAACCAGGAAGGGTAGAACCAGCATGGTATTAAGATGATCAATCAATATCATGTTCAACAGAAAACAATGCAGTAAAGTAGTATATAAATAATTGTGTCCCTCTGAAAATAATTTATCATCAAGAAGTTGTCCTGTTAAATATCATAACGTGAATGATATTAACTTGCTTCAAAAGAATCCATAATTCTTGTCCTCATAAAAATAGTGTACTTCCTGCCATGAAAGGGAATCATTAAAATGTGATTAAGATGAACTAGGAATAATCCCATAAGAGGAAGGAAGAGTTTCTCTAAAAAATACTCCCAAAGTGTTGCTTTTTTGAAGGAACAGCAAAAACACTCAAAAGGAAAGTGGTGTTCTCTGTAGGGTGTTAGCACCTAAATCTGCCTTAGGCTGAAGGAAGGAAAAATTCAGGGTAACAACAAACCACGCTCAGTTTGGTAGCTAGCCCTACCAGAACAGGAGAGGGCTCTCTCCGCGTCATGCTCAGTGAATAAGTAAACGAAATGGTCTGAGATGACTTACAGTGAAATATCGATCTTAGGCTAGTAATTAAATATGGATACAAGAAGCAATTTTTTATGACTGACTGAGTTTTTGGGATGGTATGGGACCAACGAACAACAATGAGCAGAGAATTTAACACAAAGGCATAGATTACTTCGTGAGGCAAGACAGGCGGAAAGTCTAGCAATTTAGTTTGAAATAACGTGGAATGGAGAGATTGCTTAGGAGGGTGAAAAGGGCATAAGTACATGAATCCTTTTCAACAGAAGAAAAACGCACAGCGTGAAACTTTCCCACAGGCAGAGCAATAAAAATGAATTCTACCTTATCTTACTCAGAAAATTTCACTGAAAATGAATATGAATGAACTATGAAACATAACAAAATACATATGAAACATAAGGAAAAACACATTTGCTACACTCACAGCCACATGAATCTCATGAAATAGAGCCGCTGCCTTTCCTTAATCCTCTGCCAAAATATACAATGAAGAAACAAAGTTTCTTTCCCACAGTTTCCCAGAAATTACAATCAACCAACCCTTTGCAAATGGTTTGCATACAATAAATAGACTATGCCATGAGGAAATAGAATGACCAAGAGTTGGGGAGTTTCTCAAATCATTACAAAATGGAGATGGAAAGCCAACCATTAGCTACAGGTGCAGCATTACAAAAATGACAAATGGCTTGGGTGACCGTTTGCCTTTCTTTTCCACTTGGATAGAAGCCAAACTCTTTAAAATTTTCCTTAGTTGCCGAAAAGAGTGAAGTGTAGATGAGCCGGCCCACTTGGAGAAAGTCACGAATCGAAATTTTGCGAACCGGAAGTGATTTGGCCTTTTTCTCTATATGTGCCGTGCCCAATTCTATATGCGTTGTGCCACTTTGGAGGCTGTTTTCAGGTACCTGCGGGAGTCCACATTGTGCCCAAGTGTACTTGTTGGAAATCCTGGCCTGTCTACTTTCCAACCCAAGTGGAATTTCTGAATTTGGTGTTCATTTACCCCTCCAAATATTTATTCTCCCAAGACTGCTTCTTGTGTGTCAAAACAAGGGCAGAGAGGTCATTTTTTGAGTGTTTTTGACCTCTCGGAGACTTAAATCATGCCCAAATTTCTTTTCCATGCACCAATAGTTGTGATTTTTCATGTTGAATCCAAAAATGCAATCCATTTTCAATTTGGAGCTCCCAATCCTAAGCGCCGCGCTAGTGGCGCAGTACACAGGGAGAAAAAACCTGTGTTGTGACAAAAAATTTGCCATGTGACCAAAATTGCCCCAAATTTCTTGAAATTTGGGCTGGAGGTTTTCCAAGAGGTATTATGCTGGGCCACAGAGGCTTCAGCCAATATTTGAATCCGATTTTGCTCTTTTTTCCTCTTTGTCAATTTTCTCAATTTTGTCTTCAAGCTCCTTATCCAAGCCTTTGAACTCATGTTCTGTGCCCTGTAATGATAAACCATCCACCTCAGTATGGTTTTGTCCCTGTCGGCCTTCTCCAGAAGTCTCTCAAGGTGGATGTTGATGAGCTTGAGCCAAGACTCACAGTCATTATTAATCTCTTGCTCCAAGGGAGTGAGCTCGATCCTCCTATGCTGGGCAGCTTGGCGATTTTTGCAGATGCTTTGCAGCTCCATGATCTCATGTTGGTCCTCAAGCTATTTTTTCCTCTACTCCAAATACCTGATAATCCATTTGGCCCTCTCCAAATTTAGTGACAAGTCTTGGATCTCCGTTTTCTACTCCTAGATGGTCATCCTAAGTTTGGCACTCTCCACATCTGCATCATCATCCTGAATGAGGATGAAGTCGGCCTCCTGTTCACCTGATGACCCCTTGTCATGCATGGGCCTCTTGCCCTTGTCCTGTATCTGTGTTGTTGATGTTGAAAGTAGGGCCCCTTCCACCCTGGGTGGAGATAACACTCGCTTTGTTGCTGCAAACCAGTGCCTACTGCCTCTCTGATACATGATGAATACTGGCATAATAGTGGTCTCGTGGCGCTCATACTCATGAGAAGGACCACCTATCTCATGTTTCACCTCTGATAATACCTGTGAAGTGCTGAAGAGGTCACGGGAGATGAAGTCCTCCCAAGTAATGCCCTGCAATCCCAACTGATGATCCACTAAAATCCGGATAAGAGCAAAGTGATAAACACTATTAAGTTGCTGCTAAGGGGTATTATGTTACATGATGGTGTTCATCTTCTCTATGTTCCTGCAAATGAAAAATGTGAGGTTCATCATCCGTACCATGGTAAAGTGCATGAACAACCTAATGTGATAGACATATAGACGAGAGAATCTCCCCTCACAGCTGAAGTATTTCATGATCAATTTCATGAGTGAGCATATTCATCTTTCAAATATCTGAATGGAAAGACTCTTGTGAGTTGCCTCAAGAAACTAGCCTTAATGTAAGGCTCATAATGTTGCCTATCCACCTTTTTCTTGTGCCACTGTTCTCCAAGATTTGGTATGTCGATTGCTAATGAGACAGTTTCGGGTGTCAATGTGAAGGTGACCCCAGCCAAGATAGAGTAACCTCCATGTAGGTGAAGCACAAAAAGATGGGCCAGCTCATGATGAAATCTAACATTATCCACCCTTTGACAAAATTCAAAACATGATAGATGGTAGAAGCATGACATAGCAAGAGGGCAGGCCTGCAATTCAGTGAGGGTGGTTGGCTCATCCCTGACATGTTTGCCACTCTTGCGATGTCTCCTGGGAGCCTGTTCTTCCGAGGATGAATCACTTTGTGTCTCCATCTCATACTTTGATGAATGCTCAGATGCCATGACTATTGTGTGCACTGTACTTGGGCTGCCCTTTGATGATGGTATGAAACTAGGTGTTGCTGTGATATCTGCCACAAAGGGGAGCAATGAAAAAAGGGAGTATTAGGAGGGGAATAATATGACGGGAATAGGGGTTATGGGGAGAATTTTTGTTTAGGGATATGTAGGGGGGTTTGGGGATTTGATAAGGTAGGGTTTTAGGGTTTTGATAAGGTATGGTTTTGGGGTTTTAATAAGGGAGGGTTTTGGGGTGTTATGTTGACAAATAAGAGGAGGGGATAGGGAATGGGGTTTGGTAATATTTTAGGGTAGGGATAATAGGGAAAAATGAGATAGGGGGGAAGGGAAAAATGGAGAGGAGGGAAAAGATGAGAGGTGAAAGAGGAGCCTTGGCATCAAAACCACAATTATACAACGCTAGCAACAATGGCTTTGGTGTTTTCTAGTGGTTAGTTTTATGAATTTTACTTGCCACTATCACTAGCGATGAACCACCATAACCTCCACAAAAATACATGAGCCATCAAGATTTAGAGCCTACCTGTCGATTTGGGGGGTTTCAAAGGCAACTTGAGGCAATTTGGCATGATTTCTGGCCTTTGTGGGTGTGCACCGCGTGACAAACCCAGTGCGCCGCGCTCTTTATGTGTGTGCGTCGCGCTCTGGAAAATGACTCCAACTTCACTCCAAATGCATGCCTTGCTCTCTCAATGCATTGTTATGTTTCTCTATGACCTTGATTTGCACAATGACTTTGATTTTTGTGGAAACTTGTATATAAAGGCATTTGGAGTCATGGGTTTAATTTTTTTCTTCTCCAAAACCCACTTTGCTAATGTTTCATTTTGGCTCTTTTTACTGACTTAATGCAACATTGAATTTCAATTTTTCCTTTGAATTTTTAGCTAGAATGATGAAATTTTCGGCACTTTTTGCAGGGGTTGCATGACAAGGCATTTGGCCACGGAAACCATGACTGCACCTGAAGAAATAAACTGGCGACGTTTTTTAAAATTTCATCACAAATGACACACTATTTGACTTTTCTTCAAAACAGAGTTTTGAAGAATAGTCGAAGTCTATCAACATGATGATGAAACTCTTTGAATCATAACTTTGTAAGGTCCTTCCTTTGGCCTGCATGGCTTTATTGGTCATGTTTGAAGACAAAATTGACTAATCCCTAGACCTAATGACTGAAAATGACTCTCGTCCATTAAAAGATCGAACATTCACTGTCATGGACTTTAGTGAACCTTGACAAAAGACCCAAGCCAGCAAGTGCCAGACATGAGGGGGACTAACTAACAAGACCCTTTCTGTCAGATTATGGCATGCCCCTAGTGGAATGCAGCTGAGTGAATGGAGCGGGACTCCTAAAAACGAAATGCATAAAGAGTTTTGATCTCTGACGGAGGACTGACTAGACCGACTTTAACATTGGCTCCAATGGGGGATGGTAGCTCCTTGGAGGAGCCAAGAACAACAGATCTCTGGAAGAGCTACACAGTGCCTTCATCCATTGGGCTATGGAGTCATTATTTTGACAAACAACATAGGACGCTGACTCATTTATGAAACTAAAATGACCAAAAAATTGATTCAAATTTGACATTGAAATGTCTTGAAAACTAACTTGACAAGCTCAAAACAAATTGAAATAAAAATGGTATTTACAATGATAGTGGAAGCAACGTTAATAACTTAGAAATGGTACCGCTTGAGCAACCGACCATTGATCGGCCCTCCTGGACAATCTTCCCCATTCATTTCCTTCAGAAGAAAGTCCTTATGACCCCGATATGATGCAATCTTGAAAGGACCTTTACAGAGGTTCTCGAACTTACCATGCTTACCCTTTTCCTCATTTCTTGCATCCCACTTCAGCACCACATCATCCAACTAAAATTTGTCTGCCTTTGCTTTTCCGACATAAATTTTCTTGATCTTCTCCTGCAATTTGGATGTGTTCTGGAAGACTTCTTCTCTAGTCTACTGTAAGTGGACCATTTGATTCAACCTTCTCTGCATGGGATCTTCTTCACTATCGGCCTCATGAAGAAGTTTGACTACCGGGGCAGCGAGAGAGGTAGCAAATACTGTATCAACTCCATAAACAAGCTCAAATGGTGACGTAAAAATGGATTTCTTCTGACTAACCCGATCTGCCCAAAGTGCATTGACCAACCTCTTATGCAAGCTCTTCTTATTTATTTCCAGCAGCTTCTTGATGATGTTGACCAATGATTTGTTCGAGGACTCCACCAATCCATTTCCTTGTGGATGATAGGTAGTTGAGTGACCCAAAATGATGTGATATTTAGGACAAAACTATACCATCCTTTTTGATTTGAAAGTTGTTGTGTTATCAGTGATTAACTTATTCAGGAAACCAAAGCGAGACAAGATGTTATTTTCAAGGAATGAAATGATTACCGCATCTGTAGCTTGCCTGGTGGGAATTGCCTCAATCCATTTCTTGAAATAATCTGTCGTTGTGAGGATCCATATATGCTGACCTGAAGAAGCGGGATGAATTTCACCAATGAAATCGAATCCCCATTGCTGGAAAGGAGCACTCACCTCAATAGGTTTAAGTGGTAAAGGCTGTAACTTCTGTCGTCCTTTGAAAATATGACACTTATGATAGCTCTTGACCATCTTATATACATCAGCAAATAATGTCGGCCAATAGTACCCCGCTCTCAAAATTTTATTTGCTGTTGATTTCCAAAAAAGGTGGCCACCACAGTCTCCTTGGTGGTAGACCTCCATGACCTTCTTTGCTTCATTTTCCACCAAACAATTTAACAGAACACCACCGGGATCTTTCCAATACAATGCAGAATTTAGAATGCAAAACTTGGTATGCTTCAATTTGAGTGTTCTCGCTTTGTTTCTAGTCATGCCGGGCAGTGGTGACAAATTTTTAAGCACATATATGATATCTGAATACCACGGAGAAAGAGAAAACATTTCAAATACCTGAATTGACGATCCTTCTTCATTCTCATCGGACATAGCAATGATTAGATTTATGTCCAAGGCATGCAAGTTTGACTCGACCATTAACTTTGCCAATCCCGGTCCTTTAACAAGCTTTGTGGGCTTTATTTCCACATCATATTCCAACAAAGTTGCAATCCATTTGCCTCGTCTTCCTTTCGGATCAGTCTGCACTAAAACATCTTTGACACCAGCGTTAGGAACATAGGCCAAAATATGAGAATGTAAAATATATACCCAGAAATATTTCAATGCCTTCACAAGTGCAAGGGCTTGCTTCTCAATGATGTTGTATTTTAAGGCTGCATCTCTTATAGCTTTGCTGAAGAATGCAATGGGTCTTTCATGATCATCTCTTTTCTGCAATAACAATGCTGCCATAGTATGCTCCGAAGCAAATGAAAACAATATGAAATCCTGAGTGTAGTCTGGCCTAACTAGAACGAGAGCTGAAGAAAGAGCCAATTTGACTAAATTGAAATATTTTACAGCCTCCTCCATCCATTTCACTTGGCTATCCTTCTTAAGCATGTTTTTCATCTCTCTTAGGTGCTCAGCAAGATTAGGTACAAAGCAGCGTAGAAAATTCATTTTACCATTGAAAGATTGAATCTCTTTCTTATTCCGGGGTAGATCAATTTGCTGAATCACTTGTACACGTGCTGGGTCAATACGAATGCCCTCTTTTGAGATAATGTGCCCGAGTAGTTTGCCTTCGTCCATGGCGAACAAGCTCTTTTTCAGATTCAGTGACAAGCCATATTTTTTGCACTTTTGAAAGACATTTTTTAGATGGTACATGTGCTCTTCATCAGATTTGGAAAACACCGTCAAATCATCCAGGTACACAACCAAAAAGACATCCTTCTCATTTGCAAAAGGCAATTCGATTGCATGCTGAAATGTGGCACCCGCATTCTTCAAAGTGAAAGGCATTTTAGCGTAATGAAAGGTTCCCCATGGAGTGGTGAATGGTATCTTGTCTCGGTCATCTTCATGGATAGAAACTCGATTATATCCAGAATAACCATCAAGTAGTGACATATGAGATGCTCCCACTACTCGCTGAAGTATATGGTCCATTTTGGGCAGTGGATAGTTGTCTCTCAATGAAACTTTATTGAGATTTCTAAAATCAATGCATAAGTGAATCTCACTTTTCTTCTTTCGTATGGGAACCAAATTAGAGATCCAATCTGAAAATCTGATGGGAACGATGATCCTGATTTGTACAACCTGTTGATCTCCTTTTCAATTGATGGCAGCAACTTTGGATTTAGCCTTCTCAACTTCTGTCTAAATGGTTTCTGATTGGGCTTGATGGGTATAGTGTGATGAATTATATTGGTATCATATGTCTTTAAGTCAGAATAGTGCCAAGCAAACACATCTGCAAATGAAGACAACAAGCTGATATATTTGTCCTTTATTTTTGGTGGCAATGCTTTAGACAATTTTACCAATTTAGAATTAGCAGTTGTTCCAATATTGACCTCTTCCACACCCTTCTCTATTGGCTGCAATGTTGGCTTGTGGGCTACATCATCTTGATCAAAAAGTTCTTCTAAAGGTATCAAACCTTTAGGAATAACGTTATTCTTTAGCTGCAATACGTCCATTTCATTGATCTGCATATCATCTGTACCATTGCCTTTACCATCGTCATTTTCTACATCAATTGAGGTCTCTTTGAACTTGCCTTTGTTTTGCAGGAAATCATGAATCTCCTCATCATCTTGGAAAACTTGCCAATATCTCTGATTGTCTGGAACGGTTGGACGATGCTTGATGTGGATTTCGAATTTATTACTAGAGTTCATTGGGATCTTCAAACTACTTCTTGCCTTAGCAAGAGCATCAACAATGCTATTTTGTATACGAGGCACGCATGTCAAGGTGTATTCTGAAAATAATTTCAGGATGTCTAGAATTGCATTACGGTAAGCCCGCATCCTAGGATGCTTTGCTTGATATTTGCCTCTGACCTACTTAATCACCAATTCAGAGTCGCCATATACTGAAATCCTCTTAGCATTTAGCTTCCTTAGAATTTTTAGGCCAGCAATCAGAGCTTCATACTCAGCTTCATTATTTGAACAATCAAAAGCTAACTTGTAAGAGCATACCCACACGTTACTAGGGACTTTGTTCGGGGCAGAGAAAGGACTGCATACCCAAATTCCAATTCCAGCGCCATTATTTCCCACTGCTCCATAAAAATCCATGGTCCACAAACCCTCTTCCTCCTCTTGCAAGTGCTGGAAATCTGTTTGTTCTGCTTTGTCTGCTTGCTGTCCATTACTTTCAGCTGATCTCCCAATGGTATTCTGTTGTTCTTGTTCTTCTTTCTTTAAAACTCCTCTGAAATTTTCTGTTATTTCTGGAATATCATCTGCTTCTACTAACTGACTATCGATATCATTGAAACTATCAGAATACAAAACCAAAGACTCTAAATCTGTATGTACATAATTAATTGGATGATTTATTGGTTTCTCCTTGCTTGTGATCATGTATTTCATTTTTTGTTCCCGATACAGTTTCCTCATTTGGTCAAACACTGGAATCGTCCCATAGGAGATTTCAATTTTGCTACCCAAGACCTAGAAAGAAGCATGCCAAACCTGGGAGGAATATCTGCTACAACAACATCCATCAAAACATTCTTCATTGGGAGTTGATCCAGACTCACAACCAAGTCTTTGATGAGCCCAATACATCTTACTTTGCTAGAATCAAACGAATAAAGATCATGGTATTGCCTGGTGATCTCCAGACCCAGCTTATCCATGATAGCCTTGGGCATGAGATTGTGAGAAGCTCTGGAATCGAACATGGCGTTATGTAACACAAAATCACACAATCTTAAACTGATATAAAAGGGTGGCACATCACTATCAGGAGACTCACCGTTCGACGCTAGCCCAAAAATCATTTTGGTTTGATCATCTTTGACATTCACCATGTCGGACATTGGGTCCAAATTCAACATTTTAGATACTTGCCCTCTATAACTGTTGTTACTCGTTATTTTAATCAAGGGAATGGATACTTTCAATTTAGAAATCTCATTCTCTAAATTAAAATCGAGAATCTTTTCTACCTCTTTGATTGAGATTTCTTTCCTTTCCTTTTCTTTCGATGCAATTTGCTAATTTGATTGTTCTGCTGATGGTGATCTGCTGCTCTCCGGATCAACCGCCTCCTTTCCTTTTCTTTGTGCAACTGATGAATCATTCTTTGATGCCTCAATATCCTTCCTTTTCTGAATTGGCTTGACTGACACATCTCTATTTCTATGTGAATATTGTTGCTGCTAGGCGGACAGAGCATTCATATAGCCTCTTTGGTACTCATCTGATTCTTCCTCCAAGACGGTGTCATTTGATAGAATGAAATCTACATCTTTGTGTACCACCGAACTCTCTGCATACTCCTCATCCTCAGTGAGATAAATAGGCAAATCATTGGGAGTAAAGAGGTGGTTTTCTTCACAAATTTTTGCTGCAAAGGTGGTTGTACTGGTTGTTGTGCTATCTTCTCTTGGGCTCGCTGATCTCTCTGTCTTATTCTATATTGTGGTTGTTGCTGACCACAAAAGTTAGGATTTCTAACCTGTGGCTCAGGTTTATCAAGTATCACCCTTTCAAGCATCTGCTCTACCTTCCGTAGTAATTGATCTACCGAGGAAGACTCTTCTTTTACGATGAACTTCTTTTATGCCTTTGCTCTAGCTCTCTTGGTCAGCAGATTTGCTTCAACGCTCACCGCTATCTTCTGCATGTCTTCCATTATGGCCGGTTCTCTCTCTCTCTTAATTGATAAGCCACGTCAGCATCAAAACCATCCGGGAACTTCACCATGGCTAGTCCCACAGGTGGCCTTAGATGGTCTAGAATTTCATTATAAACTCTATTGAATCTAATGCAATAGTCTTGGACCGACTCACTAGCGTTTCTTTTGATTTGCTCATATTCAGCCAAAATTTGAAGAGGATTCTTTTTCACTTCCCATCGGTTTAAAAATTGTCTTTGTAGGTCGGCCAAGGTAGTGATACATACAGTCGGCAAACCTCTGAACCATTTCCTCACTTCACTTGCCAATGTCTGTACAAAGAGTCTCATTACCACATTCTTTGCATCGATCTCATGAAGTTCATAGAAATATGCCATTCTGTCCACATGTTGCTGAGTAGTAATGCTATTAGGAGTGCCATCAAAAAACGGGATTTTGCTTTGATAATCTGTGGGCATATCATCTAAAACTTGAGGCAGAACAAGAGGTACAAAATAGGCAGCCATCACTTTTGGTGGATTTGGCCTTGGAGGTGTTGGAGGAGTGTGCACAGTTTGTAGGGGGCTAGCAATTGGATTTTGAAGTTGAGCTATAATGTAATTATCAATTGACCGGTTAGCCCTTTTCGTCTCCAATTCTACAAGAAAATGTGGATTGTGGACAGTAGAGTCAACTGCCCTTTCGGATTTGGTCTCGAACAATGATATTTCAAACTGCTCATCAAAATCTACATCTTCAAGATACTCAAAAATTTCAGGGCATGAATGGGATTTGAACACGGGAGATATAGAGCTTTCTTGATGACGAATTCTTGGAATCAAATTGGGATTTTCGGAGATGTGCGGAGGATCTGGATCTAGATTAGCTCTGGTATATCTTCTAGAAGCCAGCGTGCTATTGAGAAAAATCAAAGGACACAACCAACTCACTCAGCCTATAAAATCCTAAAGTTATCATCCAGAAGCTTAGAATTATCAAGAAGTAAGGGGATTAATTTTGTCCCCAGTGGAGTTGCCACTATGTTAGCACCTAAATCTGCCTTAGGCTGAAGGAAGGAAAAATTCAGGGTAACCACAAACCACGCTCAGTCTGGTAGCTATCCCTACTAGAATAGGAGAGGGCTCTCTCCATGTCACGCTCAGTGAATAAGTAAACAAAATGGTCTGAGATGACTTACAGTGAAATAATGATCTTAGGCTAGTAAGTGAAATGGTCTGAGATGACTTACAGTGAAATATTGATACAAGAAGCAATTTTTTATGACTGACTGAGTTTCTGGGATGGTATGGGACCAACAGACAGCAATGAGCAAAGAATTTAACACAAAAGGCACAGATTACTTTGTGAGGCAAGATAGGAAGAAAGTCTAGCAATTTAGTTTGAAATAACGCAGAATGGAGATATTGCTTAGGAGGGTGAAAAGGGCATAAGTACACGAATCCTTTTCAACAGAGGAAAAACACACATCGTGAAACTTTCCCACAGACAAAGCAATAAAAAAGAATTCTACCTTATCTTACTCAGAAAATTTCGCTGAAAATTAATATGAATGAACTATGAAACATAACGAAATACATATGAAACATAAGGAAAAACACATTTGCTACACTCACAACCACATGAATCTCATGAAACAGAGCCGTTGCCTTTCATTAATCCTCTGTCAAAATATACAATGAAGAAACATAGTTTCTTTCCCATAGTCTCCCAGAAATTATAATCAACCAACCCTTTGCACATGTATTGCATACAATAAATAGACTATGCCATGAGGAAATAGAACGACCAAGAGTTGGGGAGTTTCTCAAATCATTACAAAATGGAGATGGAAAGCCAACCATTAGCTACAGCTGAAGTGTTACAAAAATGACAAATGGCCTGGGTGACTGTTTGCCTTCCTTTCCCACTTGGATAGAAGCCAAACTCTTTAAAATTTGCCTTAGTTGCTGAAAAAAGTGAAGTGTAGATGAGCGGGCCCACTTTGAGAAAGTTGTGAATCGAAATTTCGCGAACCGAAAGTGTTTTGGCCTTTTTCTCTATATGCGTCGTACCCAATTCTATATGAACCGCGCCACTTTGGAGGTTGTTTTGAGGTAATTGAAGGAGTCCAAATTATGCCCAAGTGTGCTTGTTGGAAAGCCTAGCCTATCTACTTTCCAGCCCAAGTGGAATTTCTGAAGTTGGTGCTCATTTTCTCTCCAAATCTTCATTCTCCCAAGACTGCTTCCTGTCTGTCAAAACAGGGGCAGAGAGATCATTTTTTGAGTGTTTTTGACCTCCTGGAGACTCAAATCATGCCCAAATTTCTTGGCCATGCATCAATGGTCGTGATTTTGCATGTTGAATCCAAAAATGCAAGCCATTTACAATTTGGCGCTCCCAATCCTAAGCGTCACGCCAGTAGCATGGCGCACAGGGATAAAAAACCTGTGTTGTGACCAAAAATTTGCCATGTGACCAAAATTGCCCCAAATTTCTTGAAATTTGGGCTGGAGGTTCTCTAAGAGGTACTATGCTAGGTCATAGAGGCTTCAGCCAAGATTTGAAGCCGATCTTGCTCTTTTTGCCTCTTTGTCACTTTGCTCAATTTTGCCTTCAAGATCCTTATCCGAGCCTTTGAACTCATGTTCTGTGCCCTGTAATGATAAACCATTTGCCTTAGTATGCTTTTGTCCTTGTCGGCCTTCTCCAGCAATCTCTCAAGGTGGATGTTGATGCGCTTGAGCCAAGACTCAGGGTCATTATTAATCTCTTTTTCTAAGGGAGTGAGCCCGATCCTCCTATGCTGGGCAGCTTGGCGATTTTCACGGATGCTTTGCAGCTCCATGATCTCATGCTGGTCCTCAAATTGTTTGTTCCTCTACTCCAAATACCTGATAATTCATTTGGCCCTCTCCAAATACCTGATAATTCATTTGGCCCTCTCCAAATTTAAGAAAGTCTTGGATCTCCATTTTCTGCTCCTAGATGGTCATCCTAACTTTGACACTCTCCACATCCGCATCATCATCCTAAATGAGGATGAAGTCGGCCTCCTGTTCACCTGATGGCCCCTCGTCATGCATGAGCATCTTGCCCTTGTCTTGTAGCTGTGTTGTTGATGCCAGAAGAGAGGCCCCTTCGACCCCGGGTGGAGATAACACTCGCTTTGTTGCCGCAAACAAGTGCCTACTGCCTCTCTGATATGTGATGAATACTGGCATAGTAGTGGTCTCATGGCGCTCATACTGATGAGAAGGACCACCTATCTCATGTTCCACCTCTGATAATACCTTTGAAGTGCTGAAAAGGTCACCGAAGATAAATTCCTCCGAAGCAATGCCCTGCAATCCCAACTGATGATCCACGAAAATCCGGATAAGAGCAAAGTGATAAACACTGTTAAGTTTCTGCTGAGGGGTCTTATGCCGCAAGAAGGTGTTCATCCTCTCTATGTTCCTGCAAATGAAAAATGGGAGGTTCATCATCCATACCCTGGTAAAGTGCATGAGCAACCTGATGTGATAGGCATATAGATGAGAGAATCGCCCCTCACAGCTAAAGTATTTCATGATCAATTTTATGAGTGGAGCATATTCATCTTTCAAATATCTGAATGGAAAGACTCTTGTGAGCTGCCTCAAGAAACTGGCCTTAATGTAAGTCTCATAATGTTGCCTATCCACCTTCTTTTTCTTGTGCCACTATTCTCCAATATTCGGTATGCCGGTTGCTAATGAGATAGTTTCGGGTGTCAATGTGAAGGTGACCTCGGCCAAGATAGAGTGACCTCCATGTAGGTGAAGCACAAAAAGACTAGCCAACTCATGATGAACTCTAACATTAGCCACCCTTTCACAAAATTTAAAACATGATAGATGCTGGAAGCATGACATAGCAAGAGGGCAGGCCTGCAATTCAGTGAGGGTGGTTGGCTCATCCCTAACATGTTTGCCACTCTTGTGATGTCTCCTAGGAGCCTGTTCTTCCGAGGATGAATCACACTGTGTCTCCATCTCATACTCTGATGAATACTCAAATGCCATGACTGCTATGTGTACTGTACTTGGGCTGCCCTTTGATGATGGTATGAAACTAGGTGTTGTTGTGATATCTGCCACCAAGGGAAACAATGAAAAAGGGGAGTATTAGGAGGGGAATAATATGATGGGAATAGGGGTTATGGGGAGAATTTTTGTTTAGGGATATGTAGGGGGGTTTGGGGATTTGATAAGGTAGGGTTTTGGGGTTTTGATAAGGTAGGGTTTTGGGGTGTTATGTTGAAAAATAAGAGGAGGGGATAGGGAATGGGTTTTGGTAATATTTTAGGGTAGGGGTAATAGGGAAAAATGAGATATGGGGGAAGGGGAAAATGGAGAGGAGGGAAAAGATGAGAGGTGAAAGAGGATCCTTGGCATCAACACCACAATTATGCAACCCTAGCAACAATGGCTTTGGTGTTTTCTAGTGGTTGGTTTTATGAATTTTAGTTGCCACTATAACTAGCCGTGAACCACCATAACCTCCACAAAAATACATGAGCCATCAAGATTTAGAGCCTACCTCTCGATTTGAGGGGTTTCAAAGGAAACTTGAGGCAATTTGGCACGATTTCCGGCCTTTGTGGGTGTGCGCCGCGCGACAAACCCAGTGTGTTGTGCTATTTATATGCATCATGCCCTTGTAAACTTTGCACTCTGGAGTGGCTCTGTGTATGCCGCTCTTTGTATGTGAGCCGCACCCCTCTGTGTGTGCGCCGCGCTCTGGAAAATGACTCCAACTTTACTCCAAATGCGTGCCTTGCTCTCTCAATGCATTGCTATGTTTCTCTATGACCTTGATTTGCACAATGACTTTGATTTTTGTGGAAACTTGTATATAAAGGCATTTGGAGTCATGGGTTTAATTTTTTTCTTCTCCAAAACCCACTTTGCTAATGTTTCATTTTGGCTCTTTTTACTAACTTAATGCAACACTGAATTTCATTTTTTCCTTTGAATTTTTAGCTAGAATGATGAAATTTTCGGCACTTTTTGCAGGGGTTGCATGACAAGGCATTTGGCCACGGAAACCATGACTGTACCTGAAGAAATCAACTCGCAGCTTTTTTGAAAATTTCATCACAAATGACACACTGTTTGACTTTTCTTCAAAACATAGTTTTAAAGAAGAGTCGAAGTCTATCAACATGACGATGGAACTCTTTGAATCATAACTTTGTAAGGTCCTTCCTCTAGCCTGCATGGCTTTATTGGTCATGTTTGAAGACTAAATTGACTAATCCCTAGACCTAATGACTGAAAATGACTCTCGTCCATTAAAACATCAAACATTGACTGTCATGGACTTTAGTGAACCTTGACAAAAGACCTAAGCTAGCAGGTGCCAAACATGAGGGGGACTAACTAACAAGACCCTTTCCATCAGATTATGGCATGCCCCTAGCAGAATGCAGCTGAGTGAATGGAGTGGGACTCCTAAAAACGAAATGCATAAAGAGTTTTGATCTCTGACGGAGTACTAACAAGACCGACTCTAACATAGGGAACAACAAAGAAAATGCATACCAAAAATGTAAAAATACACACAAAAAGGTGTTGCTCCCTGTAGGGAACATCAAAAAATGCATGTGAAAAAGTGTTGTTCCTTGAGAGGAATAACAAAAAAAATGTGAAAAAAAAGGAACAGCAGAAATGTGAAAGTGTTGTTCCTTCGGAAAGGAACAACAAAAATGTGAAAGTGTTGTTCCTTCGGAAAGGAACAACAAAAATGTGAAAGTGCAGAAGTGTTGTTCCTTTCAGAAAGGAACAGAAAAAACATGAAAGTGTAGAAGTGTTGTTCCATTTCGAAAAGGAAAAGCAAAAAGTGAAAGTGCAGAAGTGTTGTTCTATTTGAAAAGGAACAACAAATGTGAAAGTGCAGAAGTGTTGTTCCATTTGAAAAGGAACAACAAAATGTGAAAGTGCAGAAGTGTTGTTTCATTCGAAAAGGAACAGCAAAACATGAAACCGCATAAGTGTTGTTCCATTCGAAAAGGAACAACAAAATTTGAAAATGCAGAAGTGTTGTTCCATTTGAAAAGGAACAGCAAAACATGAAAATGCAGAAGCGTTGTTCCATTTCGAAAAGGAACAACAAAACGAAAATGTTGTCCCTTTGGAAAAGGAACAACAAAAACAACAAAAGTGCACACAAATGTTGTCCCTTCAGAAAAGGAACAGCAAAATGCACGAGCATAAAATGCAAGCACGCAAAGAATAAATTAGTTGTTCACTATGTTGATACTGAGGATGGGTTATGTTATCACTTAAAACCACAGTTCACCTATGGCCAAAGATTCATAGAAAAAATTTGTTTAAGTCAATAGGTTTCTATGTGTGTCACTTTGAAATTAGAATTTCAAAAGGTATTGATGTGAGTCCTTGTAAAAAACTGTTAAATATCCTCCATCATTATCGTTTAACGCATGTCTTGTCTTGTTTGCGTCATTTGCATTTTGCGCAGTTTCGCAGCGCAATCTGATTGGCCAATTTAGCTGCGCAATCATTTTTCCACCTTTTCGCAGCCTATCATTTACCAGCCATTTCGTAGCGCGGTTTGTCAATTCATAATTGTCTGCGCTACGAAATCAGGGATTCGGGGTTTTTTGCAGCGCATTTTCTTGAAATGTCAAATCTGGGGAGATGAGTCATTAGGTCCGTCCATATTTTGTCAGTTGATGTCTTCTCCAGGTCATAATAGGTTATCATTCCGCCATCGGGTTTAGGATCACGCACATGACAATTATTTTAAGAAATCTTATGAGGTATGGTTGTGTCATAATGTTTATTCATGGTGCATTAACATGCCTGTTGTATGACGAGTTTTTGAAAAAACGCAAAGGAGCCCGAGTTTTCATTTAAAGGGATCATTGCAAGCGAGCCTGCCCTCCAAAGCCGAAGCTGTTTTGTGAATTGTAGCTGTTGTTAGCTCTCTGCCTAAAGATATTCTGAGCAAGATGGAGAAAAGAGTACATCGATCCGGAAGGTGCCTAAGAACCGAGCCAGAGGGGCTTGATCTTACACTCAGAGATGGAGGTGTAGCATGAGCTTTTAAAAATGCTGGTTGCTGGAGGTTTTGCGAAAATTTGAAGCGAGGACATACAGAGGTAACGAAAGCTTTTGCATTAAATTTTACTGGCTTGAATTCTAAGGTGTCAATGCTAGAGTTCCCTGTGTCTCCACAAGCCATTTCTGCTGTCACTGAAATTCCGAGAGGTGGACAAGAGGGGTTCAAGAATTTCAAGTTTGACATGACTCCCTGTAAGGAATTTCTGAAGGACCAGTATGTAAATGAGGACCTCACCAAAGTTGTGCCAAGGAATTATATAAAAGAACATTATGCTCTGCTCCTTACAGGCATCCAGAAATACCTCACATGTGAGGGAAGGTACACCAAAGTTTATTCTTATCATTTCAAACTCTTGTTACATTTTACAGGTAAAGCATCAATAGACATCCCTTTCTACTTATTCAGAAGCCTTAGTAAAATGTGCAACAAAGTTCAGTTAAAGAAAGATGATTGTGAAACTTCCCTGTTCCACCATGGTTTAATAAAGTTGCTGGTATTAGATAGTTTGCAAAAAATTGGTAGAGATTGGGACTCTTTTATTTTTATGTCCGGTTTCCAAAGCAAGACAGGTCTCACTCCATTGCCAGATAGGGAAAAAGAAAGAAGAATTGAAGAACCTACCTTGGCTGAGCTCAGGAAGGAGGTAAAAGACCAAAAGAAGTCCAAAACTAAGTCAAGGAAATCAGAGAAGTCTGTGGTCATAAAAGAGATACCTAAACCATCAGCAAAAGAGACACCCAAGTCATCATAGGAGAAAATCAAACACCAGAAAGATGCATCAGGGCCAAGTGGAATTGAACAAGTAATAAGAATCAGAACCAGAAGTCAGCTAAGCAGAGAAAAAGGAAAATCAATAGCAATGGAAGAAAGCCCTATGTCAAAGGCTAGTCTAAAGGATTTGTTGGAGGCAATTGATTTCGAACAAGCCACATCAGTGCAGGTTGTGTCAATGCCTATTGACCTAACCCAGTCATCACCTGATAGCACCAAAAAATAAAAAGCCTCAAAGAGGCTTAGGTTTGAGGAGTCTGGTAAGGAATTTATGGTCAAACCCCAAAGGCCAATCACCAGGAGACAAATCCAAGCAGCGGAGCAAGTCCACAAAGATGAGGTAGCTGTCAAGGTAACTGCAACAAAAGAAATTAGACAACTGCCTAAAGCAGAGAAAGCAGAGGAAATCAAAAGAAAAATATATACCAGAGGACAGGCCAAAGAAATGGAAAAGCAGATAGCTCAAGCAGAAAAGGCAAAGGAAGTCAAAAAGAAAGATATGAAGAAAAAAGTTCCCATTGTCAAGGAAACTAAAACCTCATCTTCAAAGGAGCAATGGGAGGCAGCTGAGGAAGAAATGGCTAATTTAGAGAAAACTGTATCAGAAATTGCAGCCATGGAAAACGAACTTGCAAAACTAAAAGCTCAGTTAGGCAAGTTAGCTGCCAAATAAAAAAATTTGAAAATTTTTAAGGTCAGATGTTGCTCCAAGTTTTTGTTTTATTTTTCTTAAGTTCATTGGTTTTTGAGGCATATATAAAAGGAAGACAAATTAGGAATTTTGGAGCCAAGAGCGAAGCTGCAACAGTCACAAAGTAATTGGTAAATTCATTGAAGACTGTAATTTTGGAAAAGAACAGTAGTTTCGTAACGCGCTACGAAACTGCTGTAGGTGACTGTTTTTAAAGAAAAAATGAAATTGATGCTGAGGTCAGCAAATTTTGTAAGGGAATGCTTCGAGGATAGAAAGAGATCATAAAAGGCTGCCAAAACATTCAAAGAATGACAGATGTAAGCATTGGAGCAAAAAGGTAGAACATTTTGGTTTTTTGCTAAAGTCTTCCTAAAGCTACTTTATGACCGAAATATTAGGGTTCTGGTAGGGTTACCGAAATTTTGGGTTGAACACATGTCCAGTTCACAAAGCATCCAGATCATTAGGCATATGGTGTTATGCATGGTCATCAAAGATATTAAACAGCTTCAAGCACGTTCTTTTGAAAATAAAGATGGATGGAAGGCAGGGACCGTGAAAACAGAGTATATATCTTCACCAAATGATGAGTCATCAGCACAGTTGGAATCCAAGGCAGCTCGTTCAGTGAATGCCTCTCAAATGCATTTCAGCAACTACAGAAATAGCACAAGTGTCAAAGATCAAGAGGGAATCATGCACACGAGGAGATAGAATTAGAGTTTGAAAAAGAATAGGACTCTATGTATTGAAAGCACAATACCTTTGTATTTAATAAGTTAGTTTAAATATAGATAAGGTAATTAATGATAGGTTTTCGAGCTCCCCTCATGCTGGAGGAGGAGACTCAAGGTAGTCTAGTTTTGTTTCCTATATATAGGAAAAACTCTGATGTAAAAAGGGTTGGAGATTTTTTTATCAAAAGACAGAGTTTTCATATTGGCTTATGTAAAGTGTTTTGACAGTAATAGAAAGTACACTGTTTCTTCCCAAGATTCATCTTGTGTTTCAAATGTTCAGAGTATATGTGGTTTGGTTTTATTCATCTTGTTTTACAGTTCACTAAACATGCAATCACTCTGAATTCATCACTGATGCTCAGACTTCCTGTGTATGTTTTGTTGAGTTGAGGTTTTTCTTGGTAGATATTTTGAACATTGAGACATTATATGCCTTGGTTTCTATGATTGAGTAGCTACTTGTTTACTGTAGGAATGTATGACTCCATGAGCCCAATGGGAGAAGCCTTATTTTTGTTGTTCCAACCAGCATGAATTTCATATACAAATTAAAGAGTTAGCCATCTTTCTTGTCCTTTAAAGCATATCAAAAATCTGTGAGAGAGCCCTCTCTGACTAAGGAGGCTAAACCTTAGTCTAAAGCCTGGTCTGAAACAGTTTCATGAGATCTTATTAAGTAGTAGCCCTTAGTATTGATTTTGTGACAACACCTTAAACTACAAAACATTCACTTCTTTATACTAAATAATCATTTGACAATCTATTATTAACATTGTTGTGTCTAGCTATATTGAATCGTATTGATTCTTGTTTTGGGTGATTCATCAATTGATAAATCTACCCCACTCATATTCTTAACTGATTTTATAGAACCCTAGATAGGTTCTCTAGAAAACCCTAACCTAAGGGTATGTTGATCATGTGTGAAACCCTAGCCTGCGTAGGGTTATTTTGAAATGCTATTTGAAGTTCTTGTTGTTTGGGATTTCGGTATGATCATGAAACCTTAACTTGTTAGGGTTGAATGATGTTTGTTTGAGATCTCGAACCTTTGAAATTTTGGAATAGTAGGGTTTTCTTTGCTAAGTTATGAAACCTTAGAACTTTAGGTTTTGATTAAGCCTATAAGAAAAAAATTTGTTATACCTAAGACCCTAGGAATGAAGCCCTAGGTATATATATGTGTACATTTGGACCACAGGGGCTTCGTCGGGGGATCAATACCATACCACGTGAGTTCATATTGGGGGATATATATTGAGGTAAAAATGGAATAATATATTGGGGGATATATAGGGGAAAGGGTTTTTATATTGGAAGGTATAAAAGATGGAGCTCAAAGTTAATGAAAAAATATAAAGGGGTATAAAAAATGTTAATGAAAAAATGGATAAATACAATATCTAGTGGAAGTAGGGGTTTTTTAAATTGGGAAGGTGTATTGGGTTTGTATTGGTAGGGTGCTAAATATTGTGATTTTTAGAGGTATTTTCCAATATGTAGTCAAATTAAGGGTATTTCTTAATATGACACGAACGCACATGATAGGTCAGAGGTTCATTGAGTGATGCCCTTGTGATTTGGACGAAACCCTAGCTTGGTATAGGTCAATATCTGTTTAATGTATTACTTTAGTCTGACATCTATTATGCTTATGCATGATAATGAATTTCTAGATATCTATGTTGACCTAATTATTGATGGTCATAAGTCTTAGGGTTTAATATAAGTCCTTGTCTGATATTCTAGGATGATGATATTTCAAAATATAGGGTTTTGCAGCTAAACCCTAGTAGTAGTTAAATTCTCTAGTATGTGTGATATAATAATCTGAGATCTATTTATATAATGCTTGTTGATATTGTGAAAATGAAATTCTATGGTTTTGGAGTTAAACCTTGGTAGAAGTGAAGATCTCTGATATATGATGATAATGTGATAATTTGAGATTTGTGTAATATTGTTGAAAATCACAGTTTTAGTTGTGATTGATGTTTCATTGAAAAATATAGGGTTTGTAACTAACCCTAGTGGAATCTAGTCATGTTTATGACTAAGCTGTGATTGGTTTTGATTGATTAATTCTCATGTATGAAATCTAGGATTTGTATGAAACCCTAGTGGGAAGTCTAACATATGAATTTTGAAGGTTCTTATATGATTTGTAGATCTGTGTTTTTTTGAATTGTTTCTAGGTGATCGAAATTGGATCATTATATTGTTTTTCATCCATCTCAATGCATTTGGAGTGGAAAAAGTGGAGGAATTAGCTCACAGGACCATTTTTACTAGTGGGACCCAGTTTCGCAAAATAGGGTTTGAAACCTTCTAGGAGCGTTTTGAGGCATCAAATGACATTTCTTAGGGGTAAAAATTACTATCTGAAGTGCCACAAATTTTCATGCTATTATACACACATAAATCTTTCCAATGGCGTAAGAATCGCGTCAATCATAGTCCATATGCAAAAGTTATGTCACTCAAAAGTTGACCTTCCTGTTTTGAGACCTGTAGTTCAGGAGGATGCTGTGTAAATCCCCATTATTCATGGAAAAAGGGCTACCCATGTGTTTGTGATGTAAAAAACTATAGAATAGTCTATTTTGTAACTCTAGTTAAGAGTTGATGTAGTCAAACTTAACCACTAGCAGGCTACCAGGTTGTGTTATAACTGAGCCACTAGGAGGAAGAGGCATTCCATTCTTTCGAGAGAATTTTGTTACATAGTTGAGAAAATATAGACAGAAGAGATAGGAGGCAGATAACATAGAGAGGATATGTGTATTGTAGCAGCCCACAGGCCACAAACATTACTTCTTTGTATCTACAACCATATTTCCAGATAGAGAAAGAGAGCGAAGTGACCTCACCTTCCAGCTGGTTTTTCTCCCGAAAGGGTTTCCCAAAGAGAATATTTTTTGTATTATGTGTGTGTGATATTATTATGTCATTCTCTACTTTTATGGTTGATTTAATTTTACATGCATGCACTAATTACAATTAATTTTACATATTTAGAAATTAAATAAAACTGTAATAGTGTAGAATCACAGTTTTTTAATATATTATTATTAGATCTGTTGTGATGAACTGTCCAGTGGAATATCCATAGCATTTTATGGATCACTAGAGTTTGCTATATGTTGTAGTAGGGGATGTCATACCTTTGGAAGAAACATTGAAACCCTGAATGTATTGAAAGTTTTTATGAAGTAGTCTAGGGTTTATGACAAAGTCCCTAGCAAGATGTTAAAGAGTATACATCTCTTGTTTATAATTAATCTTGGGTATATGATATTTATAAGGTTCAAATGCTTCCGTAATTTTGATATGACTAACTTCATGCTTCAAGAAATTTTGTTGTACTTGCTATCTAATTTGTGTAGGTACACAATCTTCAATACGGTGAAGATATTCATTGATGAGCATGATGTGAATAGTGATGGAAATAGTAACTCTAATGAAATGATTGGAAGCCACAAAAGATTCTTCAATGTCAATCTCCCTAGATTAAGAGGGAGCCTGGGAAGCTCCCTGGTTGAGAGGGAGGTAATAGCTTAGTTTTTATTGGAGGATGCATTTTGGAAGATATGTTGTTGGATATGAAGTAGAAAAGGAAAGTGTATGATTGAGGAATACTTTGTCAAAGCTTCGGTTGATAGTCCTATTATGATAAGAAGCACCATCTATTTTCTGAAAGACCCCGAAGGTTTGTATTTGATTATGTTGAAATTATATTATTGATTAGGGTTGTGTTTGTACAAGAGAATATCTTGAAGGTTTTGATAACATGTTGGCTACCAATCAGGTTGATTTGTAGAGATTGGTTATCCTTTATCTGTTGGATCTAGGAGTGTTGAGGCTTTGTGAGTGAAGCACTTCCTGGGAGGACATCTGGCCAGCACATTGTGTTGATCTCTAGGTCCCAAAGTTGGAAAAGGTAATGTTTATTAGAGAGATATGTTTTTGGATGCACACCTGGATCTTTGGGTTGATGGTTAGCGTGTAAGCCTGATGGTACCTAAAGAGGTTGAAAGCTTGAGTCCATCTTAGTCCCACCCGAATAGATTGCCCTGGTTAGGAATTTAGTCTGTGGCATTGTGGTGCCTAAATTGTTGGGAGACCAATGGATAGATTTCCCTGGTCAGGAATCTAGTCCATAGTATTGTGGTGCCTAAAGTTCTTCATGGTTTATATAGTTAAGATCTTCCTTGTACTTGTATATGATGAATACCTCCCTAGTTAAGAGGGAATGTTGGAAAATGTAACTAGGTTTGGACTTCATTAAACGTATTTGAGTCATCTTGTAATATAATTATCAAAATAATAAAGAAAATAATAATATTATTATTGTAACTTATTAAAGAATGGGTTTCATGATTGGGTCACCATGTTTTAGGTCAAAGTCCCCATTGAGGAATTCTAATATTGATTCTGAGTTAACGAAGTCACTGTAATTTTAAAGAGACCCTTCTTGGGCTTTTGAATCATGTAAAAAGGTTAAGTATTGAGTCAAATAAGAATTATTTTATCTCCACACCAAGTCGGCCTTAAGATGATCAAGTTAGCCTCAATGATGGATATTTGACCTCACCAAAGGACTATAAATAGAGTAGTTCAAGTTCCATTTGAAGCACACTCTCTCACAAGAAAATTCGATATTTCTTGAAGCCGGAAGAAGTGCGAAGTAGAAACAGGAGGAAAATGAAGTGAGAGTTTGGTCTACAAGAACGAAAAAGGGAAAACTTAACCTTTGGTACAATTATCTCTCTCTCTCTCTCTCGTTCCTTAGTTTGGAAGATCGAAGTTCTCTTGTTGATATTGTAGCTAGTTTTCGTGTGATGCTGCTACTAGTAGAGGTTGAAGTTTTTGGTGCTGGAAGATGCCACCTCAAGAAGTTGTATTGGGCCAAGATCGAAGGTTCTGATTGAAGATCGAAGTATTTTAGTGAAGATCGAAGTCTATAAGTTGAAGTTGTCAGGTCAAAGAAAGTGTTGCCATTGTTGTTGTTGTTGCTAGGTCAAGAAGGACATGTGCAAGGAAGAAGGCTAACTTGGTGTGGAGGATAATTTGTGTCAAGGTCAAGAGTCTTGGAATATCTCTGGAAAACTATTGAAGGAAGAATTACTAACTAGATTTTCCCCTAGAGAGGGCTTTTTCCCTGGTTGTGAGCCTACATCTGGTGTCCATTATTTATATGCTATTTCTTTGGTAATTTCTTGATGAACTAAAAGAAAGAAGATATAAAAGAAACCTAATAAGGAGCCAAGAACATCACAAGTAATTATCAAGTATAAGAAAATATTTTTTCCTTTTTGTAGGATTTGGTTTCCTTTGAGTGTTGTTGGCCTATTCGATAGAAGTTTCTGGGAATTGCGTGCTTTCCTTTTTCTCGTTTTAGAAATTGAGACAAGGGAAAATTCAGTCTTAGGAATACTAAGGTAGATGAGCTCGAGTGTCTAGGGAATCTCATATTACATAGTGATATCAGCCAAGGATGGGATCACATCAATCAATGACTGCTAGGGAAGCATATTGTTACATGCATGGTTTCAATTACACACTTTGATATTGATGGAATAAAGATGATTTAAACTCCAACAAGAATGGGAGCTTAATGAGCAGTCACCATGGTATTCATCACAAAAATTGCATAATTGATTCACAAAGAAATCTTGGTAGAATTATTTGCATTGCATCTGTTATCCTCCAAAATATCCCAAGGCTAAGAAGGGAGACCAAAAGAGGTAACCTCAAACCACTTGGGTTCAACAGTTAGCCTTGCTAAACCAGAGAGGGATCTCTCTATGAATTCACAACCAATGATGATTGGAATGGGAAAAGATGTTAGGCTAGGTATGTTAGGCTCAAGTATGGTTTTGAGTTTTTAGGTTTTGATGCTAGATAAGGGATGAAAATCAGGTAGCTAGATCAAAGTATCAAAGGTTTACAACAACGAAGATATAAAGGAGCAAGGTAGCAATGCTTTTGTGATGGATTTAGGGTTTGTCGGTGTAGTGTAGTGTTGGAAAGAAAAAAAAGGTATTAATGAGCATGTGCACCATGAATTCATTAAGTAAGAAGGACAGTTACACAAAATGATATTCCCATCAAAACCTAGCTTTATGCAAAGAATTCTGCTTATAACCTTTAAGGAAAACCATTGAAAAAATAAGTTATGAAAAGGAGAGATGTATATCATTCAAATAAAACTAAAACAATGAAAATACGTCATCACAAACTCATTGCGCATGAATTCCTAGATAATAGCTACAAACTACTCCTTTGATTTCCTGAGTAAAATGTTGAAGTACAAGCTACAAGTGTTCCCACCTCTGATGTCGAACCTGTTCTATGATTGAAAGATAGATACATATATACCAAAACAACATCTCCCTTATCTCAGGGGTCAAATCCATGAGTTTAGGAACTAATACATGATATGTTCAAACAAAACTCTAATATCTAGGGAGTTTAAAACAAATCCTCCATTTAAACTTTGACTGAACTACCCTCATAAATGAGGACTAAATTAACATAAAAACAACCTAACAAGCCTATTTACCCTTAATTACATCATAATTACATAAAGAACAAGTAATTACATCATAAAAACTCGAATCCAGCTGATAAAACTGAAAAAAGAAAAAAAAAAAAAGAAAAAAAAAAAAGTGTCTTCAGGCCAAATCGCAGTGATTTCATGCAAAATCATAGTGTGTCAAGAGAAAGCACAATGAATTTGGGAGAATTGATATTTGGATTCCTTCCCAAGGTTCAAATTAGGAGCTTGATGGCTCATTGGAAAGCTATCGATGTTTGATATAATATGGAATCTTCAAGAGCTTAAAAAGGTTGCTTATAGGCTTCTAAAACTTCATTATCCCATAGGTACTCTCAAAAGCGCAGCGAGCTCCTCAAAAAGAGGGCAGAGAGTTGTTTTCTAGGTAGTTTTTAGCCCTTTCCACTCACCAGAACTTGCTGAAATTTTTCTCCCAAAGGATAGAAGTGATGTACAAGTGATAATGAATCCAACCATACAAACCAAATTTAATTTATATCTCCCCATCAAAAGCACAATGTGGGGCACGCTGCGTTTTTGACCTAGTGATTGTCTCAAAAATTGTCAAAATTATGGATTTTCTACAAAACTATGGCTCAAATATGGAGCCATGTCTCTCTAAAAATAACCATTTTTACAAAACTAAGAGATTTTTTTTTTATTTGGCATGTTATTACCAAAAACCTCCTCCATGTTTCACAAATACATTCCCATTTGTTCATAATCCAAGTTTTAATGTTAGCACTAAAAATTGCAAAAGCACAATGTGCTCACAGCAAAAGCGCAACAAAAATGTTTGGAGAGTGATTTTGAGGCATTTTCAGAGGATTTTTGCGCTGAAAGTGGTATAGTTGGAAATATAGGGATGTCTTCTACATAATAGAGTCATCAAGCGCTACAAAACCCTGCTCTTAGACACCTAAAAATTCAATCTCCCAAGGCTACTCTAGAAGTGCAACAACTCTCCTGTAGCAACGATATTTTGGGAATATATCTAAAATCATGATAATTGTGCATCTTGGCCTATAATTGACAAAAAAAAATTTCACTTTTGTCAATTTCATCCCCATTTGGTCAGAAACATACTTTGAAGCAAAATTGTCCCTATGTGCAATAAATGATTTTTTAATGTCCCTTTGACCAGGTTGAGGAGATTCTCACTCTCTTGCTCTTTATGCCTCTTGAGATCTCTTGTACTTAGACTAATTTATTCTTCTTTTGATCAGTGGTTGTGGTCTCTGGATCCATTGTGAAATATTATTTCACTAGGAAGGGAAATAAGGGTTTCGTTTAGGAAAACAGGGGTTTTGGGGCAGTTTTAGGAATGGAGGGAGATGAAGGGCTTTAAGGGTGTCTAAATTCTTGGGAAAATTTAGGTGGGTAGAGATAAATGTTAGAGAGTGTAGGGAGGTGGAATTTTATGGAATGAGTGAGGGGAAGGGGTCCAAAAGGGAAAACGATAGGCCTAGCCTAAGAAAGTGTAGTCTAGGCTAGGATTTGTGGGAAAATGATGAAACTGAGGGATGGGAATGAGGGGAAGTGTTTAGGAAGGTGTATATCAGGTGGGGTAAGGTGAGTGAGCTATAAAATTAAGGATTTTCTAGCAATTTATCAATGATATTATGTTTTATCACTAAGAAGTCTTCCCTAGAAGTTATAAAAGAAGGAATAATCTGAGGTAACAACAAACCTAATCTTTTAGACTCAAGTTCTAGCCAACCTAAGTCTAGAGATGTATCTCTTTTTATAATTTAACTTTGTTTTGGGTAGGATTTCAGGCTATTTCTTAGTGCTCATGATGCTTTGGTTTTGATTTGGTGGTGGACTTAAGAAAACAGATGGGTAGAACAAGTTTTCAAGCCATTGGGCTATGGAGTCATTCAAAGAGTGGCTACACTAGATCAGATCAATTACTAAAGGAAGAGTTCATAGGGTAGGCTAGCATAGCAAAAAGCAAATTTGCAGGTTTAAATGGATGAGGTAGTCCTAACCAGGGTAAAAGGGCAATGAAGAATCCTTAAACCGGGATTAAGATGAAGAAAGGAAGGACATCAGTAGCAAAGGGCAACCAAGAATCCTTTACTATGGACCTAGGGGGGAAACTACGGAAGTAAGGGAGCAGTTAAGAATTCCCAGACCAAGATAGTTTAGTAGAAAACAATGAGAAAGTAAACAATCAAAACAGAGAGCATTAAAGCTAATTTTGAGATATCATTCCTTGTTTACTATTCAGATTTCATAGAGAAAACATGTGAATATTTATAACATGACGAGAAAACAATAATTAAACATGAAGAGATAATACTTATTTGATTCCAACTATGCACAAGAATCCAGTGAAATGTCTTTAGCTTTATTTCATGACCCAGCAAAACCAGTTCAGTCTTGAATACAAAAGCTCCTTACCTGGATGTAAAATGTCTACAGAAATGTATTTTAATCCACCCTAATTACTTCAAATTGTGAAGTATTTATACAAAAAATGTTACAAAATATCTCATAACAATATGAGAATTATTCTAGGAAATCGAAAATATCTTCAAGCATGAAGATAGAGACAGATGGAGAACTGTCTGCTTGCTATCCCTTTTATTGTGACTGTGCTGACTGTTTGTAATTTAGATTTGGCTCTTTCAGTTTCTTGTTACTTATGTGCTGGAATCACTTTATATCTTCAATCTACTGATACTCTTTACCTGCTACACTTTGACTCTATTTTACCTGGATGCCGTATAGATTTATTGCAGTAACTTTATAGTAAATCTGTCAATTTCATCCACCATTCACCTTCAGGTAATTTCATCCTTATCATTTTCCTATATATCTCATCATCTTCGATATGCCTGGCAAAATTTGGCTTGTTGGCGAACAAGTGCTTTATCTCATGCTCTAGAAAAAACAAATTTTCCATATTATCATATAACACCTTTCCCGTGGGCAAAGATTTTATCCCTGAAGTATTAGCTTGGTTGTTGGCCAACTTGTTTAGTCTTTCAATGTAATCATCCTGGGTCATTAGCTTTTCATGGATTACCATAGGACTAGGGAGTCCTTTTTCCCTTAAAATACCAAACTTTGACATAAATCTATCAATATCATCTTGGATGCTTTGGCATCTTTTCTAAAGATTGAGCATAAGGTTCCTTTTGGAGAGAATCTTCTTGATTTCTATAATGGTCCTTGTTCTATGTTCTATGCCCAATTCATCTAGCTGATACCTATTTTTACTGTTCAAAAGTTCTATCAATTGGTTGGCCTCTTCAGGCTTGTCTCCCAAATCTTCCATTGTCTTGTGAATTGCTTCTATGGCCACTTTTACCAGTTCAGTTGGTTCAAAATTTACTTGAATAGATGGCCAAACATCATTGGCAGAGTCAATGATGTTGGCCCAAAGCATTTCCTTTATATCTCCTAGTGGCTGTTGTAGTGTCAAGTCCTTTTCAAGGATTTTTATCCTTTCTCCCATTCTTTGATTTTTCTGAGCTTCTTCCTTTTGTTGTATTTGTGCAAGTTTGTAATCAGTTTCCAAAATTGACACTTTTTCTCTAAAATTTTTGAGCTCAGTAGCCTGGATGGTCATTTCCTCCATGGCTTTTACCAATTCAGTTGTCTTTTCTGTGGATGTACCTATGCTTGTAGATGTACCTGTGACTAGCAGAGCTATAACTATTGGAATAGTTGGTGCTAAGGAAGCAGCCAATGTGGAGGGTACTGCTGTAGAGACTGTAGGAATTACAGTCTGAGGAGTGGTGGCCAACTCACTTTGTCTAGATTGTATCGAGTTATCCAGATCTTTCTTTGTTTCTTTTAGTTGATCATTCAGCTTAAGGACTAAGTCCATGAGCTCTTCCTCCTTCTGAGTTTCCAATACTTCAGTTGTTTGTGGATGATGTAGAGGAGGAATTTTGAGATGCCTTTTCAATGCAACTATGTCATCGTTTTTCTTTTTTATTAGCTTTTCTACAGTCTTTACATCCTTGGGATCATGTCCCAACTCTATGATTAAGCCCCCTAAGGACTTTATCCTAGAATCTTTGGCCTGTGAAGAGGCCTTTTCTAGCTGGAATTGCACTGACATATTATTCAAATAATTTTGGAGTTGATGTGCTATAATGGCCTTGTTGGTCAATGTATAATAGACCATTTATCCAGTTTGCTTATGTAATTCTATTTGGTCAATAGGATGAATGTCCTTCGCCAGTATCTCAAAGTCTGTCTTCAAATAATCTGCTATTAACCTGGGCTGCTGTATGGTAGGCTTCATAAAAGTCGTCTGCATCTGACCTTCTTTTACATCAAAGGCTGACATAAGCCTAGTCTGATTGGTGGGATCCATTTTTAGGTATTGAGCATAACTTTGAGCCTTTAATATTTCATTTCTGGTCTTGATTTCTTTATACTTTTCTCTGATATCTTTGTCTTGGCTTGTTGGATCCCTGAAGGAGGATACTTCCACACTCTATTGTCTTTCTAGCATTTGAGCCTGTGAAGTGGAAGGCTCTTGTGTACCTCTAGAGGGAGTGGTCTGCCTTCTTTCTGCTCTTTCTATACTTGTGGTTCCAACTGTTTCCTCTGTGAACTCCTGTTCTAAAAAAGGATTCAACCTTTGCCTTTTGACATAAGTCTGTGCAACATGTCTGCTAGAAGGAGTGGCCTCCTCTCTATCTCTTTTGGGATTCTTCTCCTCATTTAGAGGAGTCTGTATAATAGGAGGATTACTCATGATGTGTTTTGGTTGAGCCAACTCCTCTAATATGTCTGGTTGTTCAGATTCCTCTTGCTCTTGAGGTCCTTCTTCTGCTAGTTTCTCACTGTTTTCCTGTGTCTCCCTTTGGGATTGCACCTGTACAAAGGAATCTTCATCAAGTCTTCTTTCTAAATCAATGAACACATTATTGACAATAGTTTCTGTGTTATCCCTGTCTACTAGAGTATTCTGCACCCATTTTAGTTGATTTACATACTATTCTATTTTAGGAATTCGGTGGTGGATGTAGGGAGACAATTTGTTTTTCTATCTTCTGTTACATATGACATCAAAGGGGTCATATATCCAGATGAAGCTTTGTTTGAGTTTGAGCCCTTGAAGGATTTCCTCTGCAACTCTTCCAGCTTCTCTACTATTACACACAAAGGGGCCTAGCTAGTCTTTTATTCGGAGTTGTGCCTTTTTCTTGGCCTTCACAAAATGTACCTCATTAGAGTTGATTATTTGCCCGTAGTACTCTAGGGAAAATAATATCATTGGGAGGTATCTTGGCAATTTGTAAGGTGCCAATTCATAGCCATATATTCTGATTTCAGTTTGATTTTGGTACAAGTACCAATCTCCCACTTTGTACTCTTTGGACAGCTATAGGACCCTCCTGATATCTGCACTGATTCTTGGAGGAGGACTTCCTATCAGCATGGTCGCTATTGGATGCAAAAATAGGTCTATAAAATCTGTATAGGTGTATGGAGATTCATATTTGTGGATTAAAGGGGTCCAAAAGACTACTAATCTAGAATTGCCTCTAATGTCAAGCTTCTGAGCAGTGAAGGGAAATTTGTCAGCTTGATAGCAAAGAAAGATATGATACAACACTAATGAGTATTTGAATACTCTCTCATTTTCCAATCTCATGAACTGATCATGCATTTTATCTGAGATGAATTTGGCATAGTCAAACATGATGGCAGGGGGTTGGTCAAGAGTGAAAATGGACATGTAGGCAAGAATAATTTCATCTACATACTCACCAATGGTATAGCCTAAAACACTGGATATCATTGATATGATGTCTTTGCCAAGCTGAGAAAAAAAGGATGACATGTAAGGAGGGGGATCCTTTGGTATGTGTTTTTCTTCCACAATGAAAGTCTAGAATATTTGAGTAATTTTGGAAAGGGGGATTTTAGGGAATCTGTCAAGCAAGTCTCCAATAGAAAGGGGAGTAAGATTTTGACCAGGTTGCAACTGCAACATTTCATTTATGGATTCAGCGGTGATGGTGAAAAGTATTGTCTGGTCGGGGGACATCACTGCTCTTAACGTGGGATTGTAGTTCGCATGACAATAGTGAACAATTTCGGGGAAGATATGGATGCTGGGGAATTGGTATTTGGGCAGGTTTGATTCCAAAATACCTATTTTGTCTACATGGTTAAAGTGTTGGTCTATGTACATGTAGCATAATTTCAATGGGGATTCTTCAATAGAGACATCTTTGATTTGAAAGTATTTGTCCGCCAAAGGGAGATGGTCTAAATCCTGGTGGGGAGTGAAAATTGGCTGGACATTGAGTGCAACTGACACAACCATTCTTGGTTCTTGTGGATTCAAGAATGGGGAAAAAGGGTTTTCTATTGAATTGGGGGCAGATTGGCTCAATTCAGAGTGGTTTGGGGTTGTTGAGCAATTTTTTTACTTAATTACTGACTAACTTAAAGCAATCGAGTAATTGGTTTTAGGAATGAGACAAGGTTTTACAGTGAATTTGGGTAAATACCTGGTTTTGGCTATGAACGGGTTGATGGGCGACTGTGCACGGTTTTCAAGAGGCGTCTGTGACTAAAGGATGGACTAGATGTTTAGCAGCTTCGGCAGGTTGATGGTTGAATGTGGGTTGGTCATTGAATGTACTCTATTGATTGCATGGGAGTCTGAGTGTATTTTTCATAATAAAATGAAAAACCATGAGTTTTTAGTTTTATTGGTAAAGTCAATTGTTTTTTTGGCGTGTGCACAAAAAAGGTACGTTTGGAGTTAAGCATGGGATGAGATGTTTTGTCGTTAGCATGAGGCAGTAAGCGGGTTTCATCACACTGCTCTTTGGGTTGGGGTGGTTTTGAGCGGAGGCCGCCCGATGCCATTCATCGAGCGCCACGTAGCAGTGGGGTGAACAGTGAAACCACCCATATCGAGTGGGTAAAGGTCGGCTTTCGGAGGCCGCCCGATATGATCATCAACCGTCAGATCAAATGAGACCTGATCATATGGTGACTGGGGCAGAGTCTTGTCACAAGGTTTAATGGAGGGGTCCAATGGGTTTTAACAATGGCGGGATTAAGTTTAATGAGGGTTTATGGTGGATTAAGAGCATCGGGGGTGATTTCATTGGCGGAGATAGATTATTAATTAACCATAGATTGATTAATTAATATATTTTATTAGATAAAGGGTTTTGGTTATTAATTAGCCGTTGATCGACTAATTAACCCATTAATCATTCATGATATCAATAAAGTTTATATTTCAAACTTCAGGGTGGAATATTAATATTAAGGGGTTTTATTAAATACATGGGGAAAAGGGTTATTTTCTCAGGAGTTTAATATATAAATAAAGTCAAAAGTTAATATGAATGAAGGCAGAAAATGTTTTAGCACTAAGTGCAAAATGAGTTCTTTGCAATTTGTATTTTGCTTTTCACATAGAAAACATAAAAACTTAGGCTAAGTATGAATTTGTGGGTTTTTATGGGGGTAATCACTTTCTTAAGGTTTTATCCTTAGGGAAAATGAGTGAATTATGGAGGGGGTGAATGCTTATGAGGGGACTTTTAGTACTTAGGACCTATAAGTTATTGGGCCGAGGGTTCAGTCCCTCCAGAAGTCAGAGAAATGCTCTGAGCCCCTTTAACTTAAGATTTTAGGTACTTTAAGACTTTCCTTGGAAATTAGTTAAGTGAAAAATGTAATGAATGAGGGAGGTTAATCAATTGACTTTATGTACTTTGGTAAATGATCAATTTTCATCCATACTTTAGAAATTTGATGATGAAAGTAAATGATATGATCTTATCTAATCAATCATCATAATTCTGCTACCATTCAACTACTTACCCATCTACTCATCCTACCATTTTTTCTTCTCTTTATTAGGGTGCACTTAAGCTGGCAAACCCTTATCAAAATATTTTCTTTTCTTTTACAAAACTAATCTATCTAAGTCTAACCTTATTACATCCAAGGGGTCAAATTAAATAGTTGAGCTCCTTTTAATTACTCTACCTATCTACTTATCCGCCAAGATTAAACAGTTTGGTCAAATTTTATTCTTTATCTATACACATAAAATTGAAAACATGAAATAACCAAGTTTAAACATTTTGACCATCCATGGATTGTGGCAAAGGTAACAAGTTGCACACTATCTTTTATTCTGCATCAAAAGTAAATAATAGTGGCATTTTGACTTGCACACTTTCATGGTCTTTTCTTTCTTGGGGTTCATTTTTTCATCTTTTTTGACCTTTTTTATTCTTTTTGTCCTTTGATTTTTCTTTTAGGACATACCCTCTTTACATTTTTTAATTTTTTTAATTTTTTGAATATGGAAAGCATTTGTAGGAAGCAAATGTATGTACATATTACAGTTTTAATCTCAGTCATTCAAAAATTATGACTCCTATTGGTATAGGAACATAACATTATGAACGAAGCAAATGCAACCAAAACCCTAGAAGAGGGAATTGATCCTTCCAAGCATGAACTGAAGTGAAACAAGGTATAAGATGACCCACTTATTTTCCAATGATAGTTAGAACTTGAAATTATGATTTGGCTTTCCTTGGAAAATCACAGCTCTTTCTTTTGAATGTGGAATGAGCAAATGAACTTGTGTTTTGGTCTTTTATAGCTTGTGGAAATAAATTTCTTCATAGTGGTGGGTGGCCCACCATATGATTTTCACTCTTGCTTTGAAAACTATGTAGCTTTGGAACTTTCAATGCATATTTGGAACATTATAACTTATTACATGATATTTGAAATAAATTACACTTTGAAATAAAACTTTCTGAGCAAATTCCCTATTACTACTCCTTCATTTGCAGGATTTGTGAATGAAATGACAAATTTTGATGACTTTGACCCTAATGACCTAATGGTGACACTGAGCTAAATTAGGACCATGATGATATGACTGAGATGATGATGATTACCTTTCAGTGATGTCACATCCAACTGAATGATGCCAATGACTGAAACATGAAAATTTTGAAAGGAGCAGTAATAGACCTAGACACACCAGCCAATGACCAATTTTTTATTTTGAAAAACTAATTAAATGATAAAAAATTGACTTGAGACCCTAACAAAAACTTTGTAAGAGCATATTTGATCACTAGTGATTAGCAGGACTGATAGGCACTAACAACATTCGCTAATAGTAGGGCTAAGACACTATTTTTATTCTCAATGCAGGAGGCCAAGGACTAGGAAACACAAATTTAGGATATGTTATGCATGTGGGTCTGTGAATTATTGCTCCTAGGCTTGTAGGCTTTGGAGTAGAAAGTGAAGCACAAAAGAAATTTTTTTAATATTTAGTTCTCTCTGGTGGTATCATTAGTCAAGGGTATCTTCAAGAAATGTCGTTGCTTGGATTTATAGGATGTTTTGTGGTAATTTATTGTTGATCCTATATGCAATTTTATTGTGTAGCATACAAAATAAGTGACATCTAGTAATTAATAGTATATGATCAATTCGTTGATAAAATTTATATAGTGAAAAATTGATTAATGAACATAGTAATATAATTTAATTAGTGGTTCTCGATATTATTCAGTGCTGAGAGAACATATTTTTTATTTTATTATGTGAGTCTGTTATATGCTGATGGATCTTTTTGTTCTTTGGTGCTCCAATTTCATGAGTTACAAGTTATATTTATGTGTATGTAAGTGTGTATATGTCAAAAAATGTTAGTTGTATGATTGATTGATGGATAATCTCAGTACCTTGACAACTTACCTATATAACTGGAAGTTTGCATTTCGATGCATATTTCTAGGATGGAAGCATGTCCATAGAGCGATTCAACAGCTAGGTTATTTTTCTAGGTATTCAAGAAGCATCGATCCTAGTAGTACATTTATGATCGTCAAAAGCAATTATATATTAAATTGAGGTCAAGTGGTAGCTCGAAGTTGTGGTGATGAAGAAAATGTGGTGTCTATGAGATTCTAGAGCGAGTGTAAGTTTTGATGAAGATCAACCAAACAAAAATCAACATTATTATTTTAATTTGTGATTTTAGTATTTGACATGTAAGCATTAAGGGAGGGAATTAGAGATAATGCTTGCATGTTGAGTTTAGAGTTGGTTTGGATTTTGTTTTGAGAAAATATCTCAACCTCCATATCCATCTTTAGAATTAGTAGGATCTGAGACCAGCTATATAAATTTGATGTAATTGAATCAAGTGTGAAATAAAAAATATTATTTTGTGTGTATTTCTTTTTACTATGTCTCGAATTTCAATTTCTTTATTAATCCAATCCAGATCAATTTGCAAGAAACCATTGTGCAGTAGAATAAAATAAAGAAAATAAATAAGGAGCTAAGATAAATATAAAAAGTGCTAAGAGTATCAGGTAATACCCAATTAGAAGCGACCCTTGCCACCCAATCTTGTAATTATTGTTGTGATGAAGGTGGGGTGGTGACTATGACAACCTGATGCACCAGCTTTGATAAAATCCCAGAATCCCATACGAAATACCCTCGACCTAGTTAGACTCTATTGCTAATATTCCATTTTGTTTTCGTAGTGAACACCGAACTATCTTGAATCTTTAGACTATACTTGGGCGCATGCAGACCCAAACCACCACTGTACCACTATTTTTTGCATACAACTACTCACCAAGAGACGGAAAAGACGAATTATGAATGGTAACAGTGAGAGTTCCAAACACAAGCCCATTAATGAAAAAAAAAACAAAAGGAAATCCCACCTGCAATAGGGGATGGACCATTACATACTATAAAATACGCAGAGGTGGGACTCTGTAATCAGAGTTGAGATCAGAATGACAAATTTCCATATTAAAATTTAATATGAATTCTCACATGCTTGGTGCATGGGAGGGGTTGGCCATGCCACTCACCCTCTTAGTGGGAGGTATCGAGGTAGCAGGATTTCCCCCCAACCTCCTGTAATTTCTTGTTCACCACCCCAATCAGGGGATTTTTATCCTCATCTAGGATGGATTATAACAAATTCGTCAAACTAGACTGCCTCTCTTCAGTTTAGGTAACATTGAAACATATGTAATTGTAATGGAAGCCTATATTGGTGAGGAAATTAGCCACCTTGTTGCTTGTTCACCGAGAGTGAGAGGAAATAACATAGTTGATAGAATAGATCAACATCTAACTATGGGAGATGATATGTTTAAACCTCCAGCTTTATGACAATTTTTTTAAAGGGAATTTAATAATTATTTTTTCAGCAATCAAAATAACTAACTATGAATCCCCGTCTATACGTAATTTGTAATAACCTTCATCGAGGGCTAGCCTCATACCTCTTTCTAAAGCAAGGATTTTTGCAATGCTGTTACTTGTAAAAGCACAATTTGTTGCATACACCTTCAACGTATTTTTGTCATAATCATGAAAGAACCCTCCATAACCAGTTGGACCAGGATTACCTTTAGAAGCACCATCAAATTTAATTTTAATAAAACCCATCGGTGGGGGAAAGTAACAGGTAGGGGAGGACCTTCTAGGAGATGGGGATTTAGAGGAGGAGGATGAGATCATAGAATGAGAGATTTCTAGTTTACTCAATATATCAGCCTACTAATGATTTTACCTTCCAATAATCTTGTGACCACGTTTTTTAGAGTATATATTCACAGATATTCTACTTGAAAATATACCATAATGTATTTTCATTCTCTCCGTGCTTCTTAAAAATCCTTTTATTCTATTCTTTCCATAACACCCACAATACAAAAATGATAACTAGGGTCTAACATCTATTCACCACTGGGTTGTTGAATAAACTAATGTGCCATTGCTCCAATGTTTTCATTAGATTGTTAGGGTTGCAATCCAGTTAGCGAAAGAGAAGAAGTACCTGAAACCAAATAGACTGCATGAAAGGGAATGCATTAAAAAGACATTCCATAGTTTCTTTGTTGTTCCAGCATAAATATCATAGGGAACTAAAATATTTTTCTCCAGATTTGTTCCCATGTGATAATTTTTTTGTCTCCCTACTAGCCTAAGGAAATGGGAAACCTTAGGCAAAAATATATTGGTCCAAATATTTCTCGAGAGGGGTTCTCTGGGTAGAGTCTAGTGACCTGCCAGCAAAGAGTAATCCTCCTTAAGTGTTAAGATACCTTTTGTCTGATATCCCCATTGAAGCTGATTTGGGTCCTGAGTAATGCAAATTTTTCAACCTTGTATCTCTTGAGCTAAAACAGGCCAAGAAGTCAAGAATTTGTTCTATTTTCATTCTTCCTTTGTTTTCACTTCACACCAATGTGTATAATTTCGAGAAGGATTGGAAAAATCCTCTGCAGTTATACTTTGATGGTTTGAAATAAATAATTCCACATCTCTAAGATATTCCCAATTTCCCATATGTGGAAGTTGTTGTGAATCATCTTGCCAAAAGAAATTAATCCATCCATTCTTGATCTCTAAAAAGGCATGATTTTGGATGATACTCTGGTTTTCTTACACCAAACTCCATATCGAGGAACCAAGAGGATACAAAATAGATCGTATCCTATCTGCTTGAGAGGAAGAATGTCCATATTTCTTGTCCCATATTTGTTTCCATATCTCCTCTCCTCCCTTGAGCCATCCACACCATAATTTAGTGCCTAGGGATTTCTTCAATATCTTAGGATCCCTCGATCCTAAAACCTTGTCCAACTTGGGAATACACAACTTATTCCAAGGCACAAGTGGCCACTTCTTGTATTTATTTTCCCCTTGCTAAATAAAGTCTTGAAAAAGGGAGGTGATGGACCTGAAGAAAATTTTTGGAGCCACTAATGCTGATAATTGATACACAAGAAAAACTTGGAGAAACAACTTGAGCATAACCAATCACCTTACCAAGTTTAGATATCAAAACACTCAACCATCAATATTATTGGATATTTTCTATGAATTCCTTTCCATCGTTCTACTTTCAAGGAGTTTTCCATGAGAGGGATGCCCTTGTATTTAGCAGGAAGACTACAGATCTAAAAATTCAGGAGGTGAGCTAAATTTCCTTGGACCGTTGCATTAGTATTAAAGAAGTAGAGATTATATTTTTTCCCATTTATCACCATGCCATAAGCATTTATAAAGTCTTTGAGAATGTTTTCTTAGGCTATAAGCTATCTCACTGATGGAATACAAAAAAACATAATATGATCAACAAATTGTCGATGATTAATTAACAAGTCATTCCCAAAAAGGAGAAGACCCTTGATGATACCATGATGACCAACTTCTTTAATATTTTGACCCATAATCTTGAATTCTATGATAAAAATAAAATGGGAGATAGGATCATTGAGATGGAAACCATGAGGGCGATTGAATTTCATAGTAGGGGAGCCATTCAAGAGAATAGAGTAAAATGAGGTAGTGATAAGGGACTTAATCCAAGCAATCCACTGGGAGGAAAAAACAAAATACCAAAGGACCTAGAGAAGATAATACCAATATAACCAATCATAAGCTTAGGACAGGTCTAGTTTAAAAATAATACTAGCCTTTTTGGATATCTTTAAAGAGTGAATGACCTCATGGGCTACAACAATCCTATCAAGGATTTGTTGACCATCCATGAAACTTGGCTGCTCGGGAGAGATAATACTATTCAATAAAGGTTTAATTGAGTTCAGAATAACAGAGGAGATAATTTTATAAATAACATTATAAGTTATGGGCCAATAACCACTAGGGTATCAGCTTAACCAAATTTAGGGATTAAAGTAATAAATGTCATACCTATTTGTTGGAAATAATGCTGAGGGGGGGGGGGGGATCAGTATTATCACATTAATAAAACTTTTTCATTTCCAAAACCAGATTCATATATGCTACTTCCACAACTTCTTATGATTAAGTTAATTGATCTTCAATGAGTGCATTAGAACATTATCAACCATATTATCAGTTAACAGATGCAGTAACGTAGAATAGATCATCACACATAAGGCACACACATGAACACCATGATATAAGGTGGAAACCCAATGCGGGAGAAAACCACCTGCTGCAAGTCATCTCAATCTTCTTCTTAATAAGAAAATCCTTTTACAATATTTGTACGGGTGTAGTCTTGTACCAGTACGGGATCTACAACCCCCTTTTCTCTTGTACTAGCCGATCCATTTACTAGTACGCAGACTGCTACCTGCTACAATGCTCCAAAGATTTCCTTTAGCTCTTGTACTAGCTTAGATACTAGTACGTAGGTGCTGACCTACAATCTTCTCTCCTCCAGGTACCACGTTTCATCAATTTTCATACTGGATACACTGAAGCACAACACATAATTTGAAAGGCCACGTTTCATCCAATTTTCATACTGGACCCAATAACCACATTCAAGCTCATAATCAAACAACCTTCTGAATCACCCAATCACTAGATCAATACTTATACAATGAGAGTCATCAATCAGATCTAGTTCATTAGATTACATAAAGATATGTCATTAAGAACCTGATCCATTCATCCATCAATGTATAAACATTTAATCAATCACCGCTGTTATTAGAACTTAATACCAGAAATCAGACATCTCTTCAAAACCCAGAACACAACAATGATGAACATGGATAGGTAAGTAGATTTCATGAGAAGTACGCAGCTTCACCCATATAACAGCTGCGTGTAAGTACGCACTGTTTCCAACTTCTTCCCTACGTACGTGCACACTGTGCCTCACAGACTTCCTGCGTACGTGCGCTCTGTGTCCAATGAACTGCATGCGCCCCTCCGCATTTGCAGAGCTTCTGGTCTTGCGTATCTGCTCACCTGCAATGCTTCTGTGCCTGCGTATCTCCGCACTTTTCTTTCACTAGACCTACGTACCTCCGGGTATAGATAATTTCAAGACTTCAAGAATAACCCAGACTATCAGATCTACAGATCTAAACATGCACTGAGGAGATATCAACCCATTAGTAGATCCGACTTGTAGTTCTCATGCTTCTCCTTGATTTAGATCTAGCTATCTCTCATAACCCATCACTAGAATTTCAGATCTAGCTTCTTAAGATATTCAACCCAAGCGTACCTAAGCCAAATGATCTCCTTTGCTTTATATAGGCAAGCTCTTCTTCAAATCATGGATCATGGGGCTCAATAATAATAATAATATAAAACAATACCATGGGCCCAAACCATAATAACACAATACCGTCGGCTAAATACTAAGGGTAAAACATAAGGAACCCCACGTGTGCGCGCTCTACTGCCTTGAAATGTGTGCACTGGGGTATGCACCTCATGAATGGGTAACCTGCGCGTATGTACGCACTTTATATAATACATACCTGTGTGTCCGCACCTTTCGTATGGTGTGCCTGCGTACTCCTTATTTTTTTCAATATTTGAGAGCTGATCATCAATCTCTGCTACTGTCCTGTTGTACAGTGATCCATCACCTGAATGGGTTTCCATCAAGGACAACACTTTAGCCATAATGCCAACAATCTCCCCCTTTGGACTTGATGGCAAAGCTTACTTGTGAACTGCCATCTAATCCCTTTTTGCTGTCCGGTAACCCATGCACTCTGTTACATCTGGTATTTCTTCTGTAGATTCATCTGAATGTATACAAGTGAGATGATCTTCTATGAGAGGGTTGCCATCAAGTACAACACATGCATCATAATGCCAACAATCTCCCCCTTTGGACTTGATGGCAACAACACCGAATCACTCTCCCCCTTTGACATCAAGGGAAAAGGGTTATGCTCCCCCTAAGAACATGCTCTCCTTGACTATAAACTAGATCTGCTGAAGTCTCTGAATGAACTCCCCCTTTGTATATGCCATGGTGCTCCAATCTGATAATGCTCTTTCTGAGAACAAGCTGAGATGTCTGCTCTGCTATATAGTGTTGTTCATGCTCAAGCTCCCCTGACTGAAAAAAGATGTTCTACAAGAAGAAGATGACTCTATATATCATAAATGACCTTCCTATCACCAAAAGTATCAATACATACATCCATCACCCATCATAATGGTGATACACCAAAAGTTTACATATGATAACATCATTCATCCCAGGCATAGTGGGGAAACCAACATAGGCCGTTACATGACCTGAAGAGATCTTATCGAATGACTACAATAAATAGAGACATATTATTACATCATGAGTCTTGATATGACCTTTACATCAAATGATATACATGACATTTATAACAAATACCAAACACTTAAATAAGATCATGATAAACATCAGCAACAACATTGTATGATCTACTCCATAGGATCTGTCATCAGCAACTAGACCAGCGAATTGCATGAATCATCAATATATGTTCGCATTAACTCATCCTTTTGCATAGAATATAGAATCATTCTATCATATGTGAGA
>APFE030304907.1:8784-54136 GCA_000404065.3 Pinus taeda | reverse complement strand
TTGAGGAATTTATCCATCAGTTAAAGAGATAAGGATGAGTTCTAATTTGAGTTGTAATTAGTTGGCTCAGTTAACTAAGTCAAGTCCAGTTAGATTAATTTAAACAGTTTGTTTAAATTAATGTAAGTTCAGTTAGTTAATGCTTGCATGCATGTAATTGTTGCACTTCAGATAACTGAATAGTCTCTCATGAATAACTCATGCATGTTAGTTCAGACAGAGACCTAGTTGAGATTAGAGAAGGGACAATGTACTATCAGTTGGATGAATGCTTTTCCTATAAAAGAAGCTCATCCATGAGAAGGATTTATCTCCTTCAGGACTGTGTAGTTGGATCATAGGTTAGTGAGTGTGTGAAAAGGCCAATTCACGCAAGTGGCTACACTGGACCCCAATCAAAATTGCACAGAGAAATAGGAGGCTTGGAGGGTAGAGGAGAAGGTTTGAGAGAGGCCTTTGACTGTCTATGAGCAGTAGAGGTATTGCAGAGAGAGCAGGATAGCTTTTGCACTGATTCTTTTTGTAATACTGGCTATATTTCCACTTGTATGATAATACAGATTTGGGGTTTTAGGCTGAGGCTTCCCCCGGGTTATCTCTTCTGTGTTATATGTTATTGATTCCTTCTTGTTAGTTATATGTGTTCTTATTGATGTTGTTCATATTCGATTAAGCTTCCGCTAAATTGGTTGTAGAAGTAGATCAATTATTTTGCTTTAGTCTATTGCATTATCAGGTGATCTATAGGTGGGAATTTCTAAATGGTATCAGAGTGAGGTTTTGTAGAAAAAGTTATACATGGTATCAGAGCACAGGTGATCAAGGAAGAATAGTATACAAGAAGGGAGAAGTTGAAGTTTGTGATTCCTGAATATAGAAATCGGGTTCTTATCACATCTCTCTTTCACCTATGGAATTCTATGGTTTGAGACTCAAATATGCCCTTGATGGCAATTCGAATTATATAGCCTAGAAGGATCGCATGGAAGAAGTACTAGAGGATAATGGTCTAAAGGACTTCATTCATTAAGAAGTCCCCAAGCCAACTGGTGCTGCTGAGTTGGCTGAATGGAAGAAATGTGTGGATAGAACAAGGAGGATCCTTCTGGAGGGAGTTCGAGATCACATAGTCTCGATTATCCATGGGAAGGAGACACCATTTTCAATGTGGAAAAAATTGAAAGATGTATATCAGAATAGCAGTGATTAGAGGAAGCTGGCACTGAAGGAAAAACTTCAAAAGATCAAGTGTGAAAAGGGCGACATGATCTCTATGTATTTGAACAAGCTCACCACATGTAAGGAGGAGCTTGGAAGTGTAGGGATCGTGACAGTTGATGATGACAAAGTGAGTCTTGCACTCCTTGGTCTTCCTAAGAGCTGGCATAGCTACCAGGACTTGGTTAATGGAAGAGAGAAACTGCCATATTGGGAATGAATTTGGTCGGATTTGATGCAAGAGGAGATAAGAAGAAGCACCAAAGATGGTTCTTCATCTATGGAGGATGAAGAAAATTATGCCTTAGCAAGGCAAAGAAGGGGAAGAAGAAGGTTTCTCTTTCTGAATCCAGTTCTTCGCATAGAGAGAAGAAGGTTGACAAATCAAAAGTGTGATGCTTTCGTTGTCATGAGGTGGGCCATTTTGCTACAAATTGTCCACTGAGGAAATCCAAGAAGGGATCCATGGAAGGATCAAAAGGTGAGGCACTGACCTCATAGTTCGAGTTGGATTTCACACTGTTCGCATGCATGGTTTCATCCATGGTGGGAAATGGTTGGTTTCTTGATAGTGGAGCTTCTTTCCACATGACCGATGACAAGAGTTTGTTCAATACTTTGGAGGAGAAAGATCTCCTGATACTCATAGTGATGGGTAATGATGAAAAGTATAGTGTCTCAGGTGTAGGCATGGTTATTTTTTAGAGGGAGCATGGAGCTTGAATTACCTTGACCGATGTCAAGTATGTACCAGGACTAAAGAGAAACTTGGTGTCGATCGTGATACTGGAAGACAGAGGCTATGATGTAGTCTTCAGTAAGGGAAAGTTTTTCCTTAGACACATCATCACTAGACAGGTGAAGCAAATTGGTTCACGGGTCAAGAACCTATATGCTCTTGAGGTTCAAGGTGCATGCAAAGCCTTAAGTAGCAAGGCAACTGATGGAGACTTGGTGGTCGAGAGGGAGAGTGCATTACCTCTCAACATGTGGTACCAGAAGAAGTGTCAGACAATTGTGGAGGAGCCACGATTGGTGAAGTAACTTTAGGAGGTTGTGGACATGCCACAACTAGAGAAGCTAAGAGGAGATCAAGTAGAGACATCTACTCATGCAGAGACCTCCAGTAGGGGGAAACTTTGAGCCAGGTTGGCAGAGGGATCACATGCAGCCATACCTCCAGGTAGGAGGTGGGGCGATGTGGAGTGATCGTCCTAAGAAGGAGGAGCAGGATCCTTGAGGTACCCAACCTCTTTGATTCAACTTTGCTACAGGATCCGCGATGAGGAGTAACATGACTGACTCATTGGGTAGAGATAAATGTGGATGGAGCGGCAGGTAGAGCTATAGTGCAGGAGTCCCAGGATTGTGTAAAGCTAGCAGGCTACAACAATGCGAGAGGCACAGGAGTGTTGCACCAGTGCAGGATGACAAAAGAAGGTGTGCAATGGTGCGAGATGCATGGAGTGTTGCAGCAGCTCAGAGGTCAGAGAGGGAGCACTTATTAGTAGCAGGTAGAGCTTCAGCATCAAAGTATGTTTCTAGCCCAACAGAGAGGTCAGTGGGGAGTGTTTTGTTCTAAGAGTTGCTGGAGCAACCACACTTGGTAGAAGTGTTGCATGTAAAACATTCTAGAGGTATAGGATCAGGTTGGAGTTGAAGCCTTTCTTGTTGAGAGGGAGTTTTGAAAATGGCAACAAGAAATGCTAAAAATAGAAGTGCTAAAAATAACACTTCTATAACTAGCAGTTTGGGTACCAGTGCTGGATTGAGCAATAGGGAATGAAAAATGGAAGTGCTAAAAATAGAATTTCTATTTTTAGCAATTCAGGATGGATTCCTACTTTAGTCAGTCCCTGGACTAAACATAGGAAGTAAAATTCGAATTTGAACTTAACAACTATTTGAAAATAAATTAATTAATTCTCCATGAGTTAATTAGCTATGAAAAATCAAACATGAAGTCTATGTGAGGACATGCAACAATTTCTCTATTAATTGAGTAATTTATCCATCAGTTAAAGAGAAAAGGATGAGTTCTAATTTGAGTTATAATTAGTTGGCTCATTTAACTGAGTCAAGTCTAGTTAGATTGATTTAAACAGTTTGTTTAAATTAATGTGAGTTCAGTTAGTTAATGCATGCATGCATATAACTGCTGCACTTCAGATAACTGAAGATTCTCTCATGAATAACTCATGCATGTCAGTTCAGATAGAGACCCAGTTGAGATCAGAGAAGGGACACTATACTATCAGTTGGATGAATGTTTTTCCTATAAATGAATCTCATCCATGAGAAGGATTTATCTCGTTCAAGACTGTGTAGTTGGATCAAAGGTTAGTGAGTGTGTGAAGAGGCCAATTCACACAAGTGGCTGCACTGGACCCCAATCAAAATTACGTAAAGAAATAGGAGGCTTGGAGGGTAGAGGAGAAGCTTTGAGAGAGGCCTTTGACTTTCTATGAGAAACAGAGGTATCGCAGAGAGAGCATGATGGGCTTTTGAGCTGATTCTTTTTGTAATATTGGCTATATTTCCACTTGTATGATAATACAGAGTTGGGGTTTTAGGTTGAGGCTTCCCCAGGTTATATCTTTTGTGTTATGTGTGATTGATTCCTTCTTATCAGTTATATGTGTTCTTATTGATGTTGCTCATGTTTGATTAAGCTTACACTAAATTGGTTGTAGAAGTAGATCAATTATTTTACTTTAGTCTATTACATTATCAAGTGATCTATAGGTGGGAATTTCTACATTGTATCAAAGCTATTTGATTTGTAGAAAAATTCTAGAGTGAGTTAGTGAGTTTTCAAGGGATTTGTATCAGTCATTCAACAAACAATATCGCTGAGTATAGTGCGTTGATAGAACTTCTCTCTGATGCCATTTCACATGGCATTCATTGAATCATCGTTAGATTGGACTCACAACTCGTTGTACTATAGCCTACAAATGTGTATATCGTCCGAAACCCAACAATTATTCATATGTTCCTTAGAGTTTGTATTTTGGAAAATCATTTTGAATACATTCAATATCAACATATTTCCAGAAAATTTAACACATTAGCTGATTCTCTAGCGAATTATGTGTTAAACGGACATTTGTGACACATGTAAAAGTAACATTTTCAATTCACATCATTAGTTGAATAGGATTGCACATAACCATAGAAAACTCTGAAAGTAAAAATAGATAAATGTTTTAAAATAGTTTACAAAATTTGTGTCAAAGACAAGTTTGGTCATTTGACCCAGAAATTCAAAATGCATGCAAAAAACATCCTAAGTAGACCTAGTGATGCTCATGATAACAGGTCACATCCTATGTTATCATGCGCAAAAGCTTCATCTAGCAGCTAGGAACACCAATAGTGTGGTGTTGTAGCCTTGTAGGTAACTCCTTGATCTGGACATCTGGAATACCAAGGGTTAATCCCCATATGTGATCCTACAACTCTGCCAGTGTCTCGCCCAAAGCCATGTCCTAGAGAACTGCTCTCCCAATATTTCTTCTCGCTGCCCCACCTACCTCCTGTTGGTGTTTCACAGGTTGAATAGTACCCACATCTGCATGCATGAGAATGATTTTAGTTTAGCCTTGGAAATATTAAAAACACAAAAACATGTAGAAACTTGAAAATCAAAAAACACTTTGGTCAAACAAGTTACCTATAGCACCCCATTATGCTCCAATTGGTAGAATCAAATTTGGATCTCCACGAAAATCCATCCTAGAGTATGGATGCTCCTCGACGAAAATTTGTTTTCAATCGAGCCAACATAAGAATGTAGTGGAAAAAGTGATTGTTGACTCACCCGCATGTTGAGCCATCAATTTGAACCACCTCTGCATCCGTGGCTGTCTAGGACTAGCTACACCTAGTGTACATGCTACAGTTGCATCAATGGAATTCTCTCCAAGGTAAAAGTGATTAAGATCGAACCATAGAAGAAATTCTTTGTCTTACATGGCCTCACACTAGTTGAATACTTTTGGCTCTAGACACTCAAGTGCATACCGCATATATGATCTGTTCACTAGATGAAGTGTCACACTACCAGGCAATTTTACGATTGTGAAGAGGATCATTCTCAAAGGAAAATCACCTACATCTCTGATTTTTATTTTCCCATCCTTGCTAGGCTATGCACCTGGTTGAAAAAGCTTTCAAATGTAATCCCTCTCCGATTCACCTCCACGGGAAAATCCAGAAAGTGAGATGGGGGCACCTCACCTTGACAGTCTGGTAAGAAAGTAAATATCATCAATGGTAATCGGGACCATTTTTTCCCCTATGTGAAAATTCTGATTTGTCAGATCCCATGCATGAACTAGGAACTGCAATAATTCTATTTTTTGCCTCATTTCGGATAACCTAAAGTATTTGAGTAACCCACAGTTTTTGAGGGCCTCAACTGTACCTGTATTATTTAGGGCAACCATGTCTTTTTCTTCATGCTCTCTTTCTTGCTAGGTAATCAACATTCTAATCCAGTGAAAGCCTGAAATCCAATCATAAGCTTAGTTAGGATCCTTTCCATGGAAAAAAATAGGACAATTTTTGGAGTAAACAGCTAAATCAAGTTTTTGAAACTCACCCAGCATAGCCCAGGCACAGAGATAGTGCATTGAAGAGAATTCAACCTTCTATTAGAGTGCTCTTTAGTGAAATTTGTGATGTGAAGGCCTGTGTCCTAAAACTTGCATGAAACAGTTAAAGAATGACTTGAAAAGAAAGAGGAGGGGTAGATCTCCTACCTAGTCTGGATGGAACGATAAATGGTCCACAGAATCTCTCCCAATCAGCTACTGAAGTTCGAGGTAAAAACCTAGCCCATAGCACAAAACTAAATGGTAAGTATCAAATGGTAAAAATTACATGGTAAAAACTTGTTTTATGTTTATTTCATGTTCATTAATCAAGTAAACATTAGTATCTACCTAGTTTTACCTATGAAACGGATATTTTTAATCCATTTGGTTATGTTCTAAGTAGGTTTTATAGTTGACTTACATAATTTGACGTGCTCGATTGTAAATTGTACCTTTGATCACAAAGCTTACTTTTATCTCTTTTTCGAGCTCTGATAAATAACGAAAAAGGAACCCCCTTGGAGTCCTCTTTAAGCTATTTTTAGACTCTCTAAATATGAAAATATTGTTGAGCGCTTGTCCTTTTCAGCTCGTTAATGGATTGTAAAAGACATCTACTCAGTATAAATTTAACCCTTTTTCGGGCTGAGATAGATTAACTACGAAAAAGGAATACGATGACCAAAGATGATCAATAGGTTCTCTCTCGTATTGTTTTATGCTTTTTCAGACTTGAGAGACAAATCTACAAAAAAGAACTTGTGGAGTTTCCTTTTTGTCCCTTTTCAAACTCTCTAAACATGAAAAGGACTGAGTTATCTTTATCGTTAAACTTGTTAAAACATCAAATAGCGACAAACTTATCCATCTAGAAAAGACTGAGTTTCACCTTCGCTAGACTCATTAAAACATCACATAGCATTGGATTGACCTGAAGGGTGAAATTATACAAGAAGCATATGTTATCCTCCTAAAGCTTGATAAAAAATAAAGAGGTACTAGTTAGCAATGACTGGGGAAATGGAAAAAGGGGTAAACCACTTTATGGTAGTAGGTTGCTCTTGAACATGACAATTTCACTTCATCATTGTGACTACTTGGGTTGGGTTATCAGATTGATGGTTATCATACCATTGGTCTATCATATCATCCATCACTTTGTTTTGGATCAATGCTACCAATTCATTTCAGTGTCACCGACATGTTCAAGAAAAGTCATCCAATTAAAATTCATCCTTTGCAATACCATAAACCTTCATTTTCATGACCGCCATTCCTGAACCTTATGTCGTTAGTCAAATTTCTTCTCCAAAATCATTACACTCATTTCACGTCATTGATGTGGGATACATAAAGGCCCTCTTGAAACGAGTCACTTCTTATCGACATCAGCTCATTATCCAAGAAGTTGACTTAGAAACACCCTTCCAGTACCTTTAGGCTTGCATACATCAATGGTAGGTTTCTCGCTTCCGGCGATAGGTTGACATCAATGGCCTTTGACCGAAAGACTTTGTGTGGTGTTCAACATCAAAACATCCATTCACACCATGCAGAATGTATTGCAGTACCTTGAGGATCATTATCATTATCGGTGATTTCTCTCGTGTCTATTAATAGTTTACATCATTGGCTGGTAATTAGACGGTGTCTTCCCATGTTCGACTTCAGATCACATATTCACATAGTTAGGCTCATACTTGAACGAAAGATTGAATGAGATATAAGAGCTCGGATATAGTTTCATCCATTTGGGCCACGATTTCAGGAGTACAAAATCATATGTATAATGGCCTTATGCTGATGGTCATCCATTCATGGGTCTATATCTGTAGACAATTGTCTGCGTACATGTAATGAAAGTTTATATGTTGAGTATGGGTATGCCTTCCCTTAGTGATTCATGAATAAAAATAAAAATATCATGATATATGTATTATAATTGATGCAGTTCACCTTCCACTTTGAAACCTCCTCATCACATTGTAAAGAGTTTCATTCGACATTTACATTTTTTGACTTCATGCTTTAGGGGGCAATTGTTACAGATCCATTTGGGCATATCACTCCCATCATCCAAATTAGTGTTTTAGGTCTCATCAAACCATAATTTCAGTTGCTACATGCCCTAAATAAGTCAACCTTTTGAATGCCTCCTTCCCAGATAGTTTCATGACTTGAAGACATCCTGAAATGATCTATAAAGGGACTACAGAGTAGTTAAGTCCATGTAGGGTGCTCTATAGAGCACTTAGGACCTCTTTGACCTGCATTAGGTGAGGTTGAGTGAAATTCACATAGGGTTTGGGGAATATTCTTATCTCTTGGAGTCTTCTAGAAGTTTCCCTCACTTATGAACTCCTATGAGATCGAAAATGGATGAGGAATGAGTTATGATGCATCCTATCCTCTCATCCCTTCCTCCATGGAACTAATTTTAGCTATGGACGGCCATTCAAAACCCCCATTTATGACATAACCTCCTCCATATTCCTATAAATTTAGCACTCATCTAAGTGATCAGGGGCTATAATTTGATGAATTGTAAGGAGATAGCGTTGCTATGAGAATTGACTTTGAGACAAGTATTGTTATGCTGCCGGAGTGTCATGCTTTAGATGTGATGTGGATGGGATCAAAGCTAGAGGAGTGACTTCGAATCAGACTTTATGGTTGTAATTCTTCCTTATATTCAATAAAGTATTTGAACCTTTTTCCATATGCTTATCTTGTTATATGATTCTTTATGTGTGAATGTATCTGATTCCATTTACTTGTAATCAATATATCTTTTGCTTTGATTGGTTCTTTGTCTTCTATTGATGTTTACAAGTACTTCTCAAGCGTGTTAAGTACAGGAAGGAATGATGGGACTAATACAAAGGAGACAAGAGGAAAGAGAAACTACAAGTAGGTCTTCTCATCCTCTTTGTCTTATCTATTGCCTATAGGAAAAGGCTAAAGTGCTTTAAACTGTTGTTATGGATATGTCTACTTATCTAGGGAATTATTATTTATTCGTAGATATAAAATTCTCCAAAACATCAACACAAAGGTAGAGAAAAGAGGCTAGTTCAAAGAAAATCCACTCATGATGAAAGCAACTTTGGAGATTGAAGCTATGAGGTGATGGCGCATCATGAATATCGCGCAAAGGAAGAGAGAGAGAAAAACAAGGAGTTGCATGTGATGAAGCATCAACTCAAGGAAGAACAGGAGTTGCACAAACAAAAGAATGAGTTACACTAGTAGCATGTACAATAGGAGTAGCAACATGCATAGATGGATGAAACTGTGCTCGTACAAGTTATAGATCCATCCCAGTAGCTGGCACGGAGCAAACAAGGTGACCAGTGTTGTCAATCGTATGCAAGGGAATTTAGTTGAATGCATGTCATTGTGTGCACACATGCGATCCCACTCTCTTGTCACACTCACCGAGGTGAAGACAAGAAGTATGTCCAAGTGGAGCTGAACATGTATTCCAACAAGTTGAGGCGCACAACCACCAACACATGCTTGGAGATCAACACAGTCACTATGCATCAATATGTTTCTGGTCCGGCCGCGCCAAGGACGATCATGCGCATGCTATTAGACAAGGTGGATAGAGGATACATATCAGTGTACCCGGATGCAATGAAGGCAAAAGTTTTCTTTCAGTAGGATGTCACCATTGAGTGCACGGACACCATTACAGATGACCAAGCTTGGCATTAGTTCGTCACCATTGACCATCACAAGGATGTCAAAGAGTTGGTCTCACCACAACAGTCTGAGTGTTAGTGCTATCTTGCATGGCTTGCTCAAGCCATTTTGTCTCACATGGGTACATGTGCATTGTAATGTAATGACTTGTCAAGGGAAGTTCAAGTGTCGATAGTTGAATGTAACAATCATAGAGTAGTTGAAGAGTCATGAGGGTAGATGAACGGTCACAAAGGGGAATGTCAGGGGTCACTCCACCCTTTGCTATAAATAGTCCCTCATAACTCATTGAAGAGGATTTTTCTCGACTAATCTTCCAATAGGAGTATCTTAGAGAAAGATTGGAAAATATTGTAATGAGCCTTGGCTTCTCCAATGTGTAGAGCTAGTATATATCTTTGGAGGAGCAGGCGGCAGTGACTATAACATTCCACTGTCGGAACTAATGGTTGTTAATGGTCGTATTGTATGACTGGAACTTACACTTCTTAATATAACAGAGCTGACACATTTCATTCATATGTCATATTTTATTTCATCTATCTTGTTTACTCTAAATGATATATGTATATGTTTGCTTATACATGCATGTGCATCTATTTTCTGTATATTTATGTATGAATCTCACTGAAATTTTCTGTTTGTTTAACCATCACTTTGGATTGCTAGCTTAATTTCCTTCCATGTTGTGATGCATCTTTTCTCGTGTTTTCCCTTCTTAACTCCGTGCTTTCACATGTTTCCAAGGGTTGCACTCACCTCACCCTCCATGTGTTAGAACTGCTCATGCATCTTCCTTGACCTGTTTCATATGTCTCACCCTTTCTATCAACAGGCACATCTTACTTGCCTCTACGCACAACCACGGTCAAGGCGATACTGCACAACCCACTGCTGGGACTCCTACATCAAATGTTCTGAGGTCTAGTTTGGACTTCTTACTGGGGAGATCCCCTAACATGTTGGCGGGTCCAACATCGTCAACATGACCACACTTCTAATACCTTTGGAATACCAAGATAATATCTAAGAAGGTGATCACCCTTAAAAATAATGCAATTAATTTAACTTTGCAGGGTTGATTGGAAGGTTCCTCCATACTATTTTCATTCATTGCAACGGTTTCTTGGTTGCCCCCCTACTTATTTTTCTTCTTCTTAAATTTCCTTTTGTTCTTCTTCTTATCCACCTGGTTAATAACATTGAGGATTGATGAGACGAAGAGGAAGAAGACTAAGCAGGAAAAGAAGGAAAATGGTCAATTTTAGGATCAAATTGAGTTTGATATTGTTCAAGTGGAGGAGAACCTAGTTGAGAAGTGGTTTGGACATTCAAATCCATAGGAGTCGAAAACAACCAAACTGGAAAACCAATGGTAAATTCGAGAAGGGAAAATGTTGCTATATAAGGAGCACCAATATTTCCAAAAGAAGGAAAAGGACTAGGATTTGCATTGGAGGGGTTTCCTTGATTGGTGGATTTGAGAACTATTTCAATTAGTATCAACCTAATATCTACTAAGGAGTTTTTCCATGAAGAGGATGATAATCCACGGTCAGTTAATTGATTTTAAAACTTAGCAACACAAATAAATCAAAAAGGGGTAACTAGGCAAAATGGTTTACCAAGAAACCATGAACTGCAATATACACCTTGGAATCTACAACTATGGACATAAGTATCTTCCCTTGGCCTGGAAGACTGACCTAGAACAATAAAAATGCAAAAGGACTAATGTTTTCCTTAAAGTAAATAGATAATTGGATGAATCCTACTTGGAATTTGTCATATGCTTCTCTCCTTCCTTGGCTTGAATACTCCGATCCTAGCTCTGATCACTTTAATTAGAACCTTCACAGTCAGATAACACAAGCCAATGATCCACAAAATATATGCAACATCATGTAATCACTTTATTCAATAGATTAAAATGGTATTGAAATATATGAAACCATAACATCATATATAGAAAAACAAAAAACTCTTTTCATTAATAGAAATGGAGTGAGTTATAACCAAAATTAGGTGTTGATCTTGTAGAAGATCTCCTCCAAGTTGACTTGTCCTTTCCTTGCCACAAATTACACCTCTAATGACCCTAATGCATGGAAATATATCTCTTACAACAACAACATTAGGGTAGAATCACTCTCCAAAAGCCAACCCCTTGCTTATAGATGGCAATAAATATATAGGTGAAGGAGGTAGTTCATTAATTCTTATCCTTATACCAATTTGGGCTTGAGATTTGCTATTGGTGGGAGGAGGAGATCAAGGGATAAGGGATTAGAACTCCAAGGTATGATAGGATATGATTCAAGATTTTTATCTGAGGTAACCGGTTACAATAGATCCTAGAAGATTCTGGAAGAGGAAGCTTTAGGATTTATTTATTTATTATTATTATTATTATTATTTTTCCTGAATTTCTAGAATCAACGCACCCCCAACACTAAGGAACTTGTTGGTGATCAACGCAGGTGTAGAGTAGGGAAACCTGGTAGTCAACACTGTCTAGTAAGGGGCCAGGATGTGTTGGTCCTTAAAATGACTGAAATAAAGAGTTTTTAGGTAGAAACTCAGGGACTAGAATGATTCGTGCTCAGGGATTTGTGCAAGGATGATGAAAGGGGTCAAAGGATGTTGATTTATCTAGTTGAAGGCCTTTTGACTAGATGTGAAAAAATGCCCTACAATATGTCCTATAGAAGCAAGCACCAAAACATGAATGGTATAATTTCTCTCATGTTTTTCAAGTTTTTTGGTGTCATAACCAATGACATGATCATTCTGAGTAGGGAATCCAAAAAATCCCTCTTTGCATGAATTTATATATACCAAAAAAATTTCATTTAAATTTGTAATCTTTAGAATAATTGTTCATAAGTAACTCCTTCAATGGTTGGAAAATTTCTACACACTCTATTGTCCATTTAGATTTAGTTCCTTTCTTTTGTAAAGAAGTGATGGGATGTGAAATCCTTGGAAAGACATCACTAAATCTCATGTGGTGTGTGGCTAATCCCACAAAAGATATATCTTCTCAAACTTTCTTTGGTGTTGGTCATTTTATAATGAATTTGAACTTCTTTGGATTCATCTCTATGCCTTCCTTTCAAATGATGTGTCCCAAAATAATGAATCTTCTCTTGACAAAAAATTCACTTTCTCAACTTGGCTTATAGTTGATGCCCCTTTAACACTTGCATCACTAATATTAAGTGATTTTTAATTGACGGTGTTGGACCTGCCAACATGTCAAGGGGATCTCCCGATAAGAAGTCCCAATTAGACCTCAGACCATTTGGTGTAGGAGTCCCAGAAGTGGGTTGTATGGTAATGCCTTGACCACGATTTCACACAGAGGAAAGTATGATAACTCTGTCAATACCAAGGGTGTGACTACTACAGTGAGTCAAGGAAGGTGCAAGAGAGGTTCTAACATATGTGGGTTGAGATGAGTACGCCTCTTGGCAACTTGTAATAGTACTCAGCTAGGAAGGGAACACACCAGTGAAGATGCATCACAAGCTAGAAAGCAGGTTAGCTGAAAATCCAAAGTGATGGTTAAACCAACAACACCTCTGCAACAAGATTCATATAATTGCATACAAAATAGTTCATACACAACTATGTAAGTTAAACAACATACATTGCTAAAGCAACCAGAACAGTCCAACTATAAGAACAACATATGCATGAAAACGTGTTGGCTCATATTATATAAATAAGTGTAAGTTACAATCATACAATACATCCATGTAAAACCGCTAGCCCCAATAGTGGAATGTTATAGCCACATTTGCCTGCTCCTCCAAAGAGATGTACTAGCTTCGTGTAGTGGAGAAGCCAAGGCGCATTACAATATTGTCCAAGCTCTCTCCAAGATAGTCTTATCAAAAGCTTGGTTGACCAAAAGCATATGCAATGAGTTATGAGGGACTATTTATAGAAAAGGTTGGGGTGACCCTTGACATTCCCCTTTGTGACTCTTCACCTACACTATGACTGTTACATCCAACTATTGACACTTGACTTTCACTTGACATGATGTTACATTACAATGTAGATGTACTCATGTGAGGCAACACAGATTGAGCAAGCCATGCAAGACATCACTGACACTTGTTCCATTGTGATAAGACCAACTCTTTGGCATGCTTGTGATGGTGAAGGTGGTGAGATGATGCCAAGCTTGGTCATCCATGATGGTGTGCATGCACCTCATGGTGACATCTTGCTGAAGCGAACTCTTGCCTCCATTGCAATTGGTGCATTAATTTGGCTCCTTTATCCAACTCATCTGCTAACATGCACATGGTCTTCTTGGGTGTGATTGAACTGGAAACACAGTGATGCATATTTTCCATGCTGATCTTCAAGTGTGTGCTAGTGGTCATGCGCATCAACCCACTAAAGTACATGTTCAGCTCGAGTTGGACTTGTTTCTTATCTTCACCTTGGAGAGTGTGTTGAATGGGTTGGATTTCATGCGTGCGCATAATGACATGCATGCAATCAACAACACTACTCACCATGTCTACTCCGTGCCATCTACTGGGATGGATCTTTAACTTGTATGGGCACAGTTTCATCCGTCAGTGCATGTTGTGCCCACCGTTGCTCCTGTTCCCACTGCAACTCATTTGTCTATTTGTGTAGGTTCATGTTCTTCCTTGATTGCTGCTTCAGCACATGCAACTCCTTCTTTGCTCCAATATCTATTTTTGTGTGATCTTCATGTTGTGCTTTCACCTCATAGCCTAAGTCTCCAAAGTTTCTTTCATCATCAGTGGATTTGCTTGATCTTGCAACTTTGTTATGCCTCTGTGTCGTCAACAACCTTCCTCTCGCATTCACTACATTTGTTGTGTTGATTTCATTTACTATGTTTGTTGCATTGGCTATGTTCTCTGCATTCGTTGTGTTCACTGCATTCAATGCATTTGCTACGTTCACTACATTTGTTACGATCACTACATTCACTAAGTTTGCTGCATTTGTTGCATTAGTTGCATTCATTGCATTGGGTATGCTGCCTTCAGCTGTTGTTCATGATGCTTCTCGCTATGATATCTTGATGTTCTTGTCTATGAACAACTTGATATCTTCATGATTACGCAAGTTCTAGAGATTTGATCGACTGCATCTGTAGGTCTGCTCTAAATGGTGTCTTCAACTTTTCCCTCTTAGAAGCCATTATACCTACACTGCTGAGAGGCAGATGAACACCTTCAATACTTGTATACATGGAAACACTCATGGCAAGAAATTTGTCCATCGAAAACCAAAATGAACTTGAGAACTGACTTCCAACATACCTGTGTGATTGATCATGAAGGTTGCATAATTTCACCCGGGAGGTCGGGAGACTAATTGCCAAGACCATGAAAGGCATAGTCTGGGTTGTTGGGAGACTGGTTGATTGTTGGAACTATGCAATGCATAGTCCAGTTTGGCTATTGACTATTGGAATTGTGCAATGTACAATCTCAGCTGACAATGGTTGCATGCTCAGTGACTGCATTGCGTAATTTTTTGGGCCAACAATTGTTGTCCCTTAGAAATGCGCAAAATAGTACTGCAGGATAGTGCCTGGGTAGAAATGCACATTTCTGGAGAGGAAGACAGAGCTTTCCTTCCCTAGATTACCCAATGCCGTCTCGGTGATAGCAGAGTCCAAACCAAGGTTGGTCTGACTTGCCGATGGGAAACTGAAAGAAAATATGACAGTCGATGCATTACGAAACTTAGTGAAAGTAGAAGTGATTGATAGTGCCTGCAAACATGAATGAAATATTTAGTAAACAGATCAACATGCATGTGAGTGAAACGAGTCGCCGAATCAGTGATCGTTCATGAAAAACAGTTTCATGCATGCGACAGTAGTGAGATAGCAATGAAAACTGAAACGGTGCTAGGAAAAGCTAGCATAGATGCAAATGATAGAAAGCACTCACTGAAATCAAGAAGACATCGTTCATATGAAGTGAAACACAAAAAGCACTAGAAATTCAACACAAGTCATGGAAAGCGGGCTTACCCCAAAACAACTGAGTTAAGTGTGCTGACTGCTCCTAGATGTAATGTGGGATGTCAGAGCTACAAGGTTGATGTGAGGAATGAGCTCTGCAGTGTACATTTGATGAGTTTTGATAGTATCAAGGTTGTGAGGCATGTGCCACAAATCTAGGGAAAGTGACACTTGGTGGGAGGTTTCTGAACTAATCCTTGCGTGTAACCTCCAACTGCTAAAAATAGATCCCTGAACAAGGGATGCCTTTGCATGCTGCCTTGGGAGAAGCAACCCATGCATGCAAGCCAATTTTTCTCAGTCCCAGAGGGAATCAGTCAACTCAACTGCACATGCAAGAGGTTGTTTGACTGCTAGGAGAAAATGCGCCTTTATGGCTGGGAGCTGGGTTGGCTGCCCAGGAGATTTGTGCAATTTCTAGGCAGAGAAGTTGATTTCTGCCCAAATTTCCACAAATTTTGGGATGACCAACCTTAATGGGGAAAATTGTGCAATTTTCTCTGTGAGGGTTGACTGGCAGAATTGTGCAATTCTGGAGCCCAATAGGTTGCCAAACAGGATTGCGTAATTTCTGGAGGGAAAGCTAGTTTCCCTCTAGAATTATACAATTTCTTGGGGGAGTTGCTCAGCCTGCAGTTGGACCAAGTCTGTTTAAACAACTTGTGAGGGGAATTCATCGAGTTGTGATTGACATGCTACCTTTGTGCAAGCAAAAAACTGAATCTTGTGAACTTTACGAAGCAAAGTAAGCTGTTGTGAAAAGTTGGAAGGGAGGCTCCAAAACGAGGCTAAGGAAAAATTTTGGAGGGTGGTTGTAGCCACTACAACATGTTCATATTCTTCCTTATAATTCACATGTATTCCATCCAATAAATAAATGAATAAATTATCTATACATTTATGTATATGCCATTCATCAGGCACATATAGGCAATTGGTCCTTTGGTCAATCCAAATGGCATGAATTAAAAATCATTGTGCCTATATCTAGTTCTAAAAGTTATATTATTGTTATTATATGTAAATTGTCATGGATATTCCATTAGAATTATTTTTCATAATAGGTCCTATAATACTATGAAATCTTAGACTGTGCAAATTATTTTTCCATTAATCCCAAATTTATTCATTACTAGATTTTCTTGAATTTTATAAAATAACCAAAATAACAAAAATAAAATAACAAACACATATACACTCCATCCACACAAATAAATACAAGATTTATCCTAGAAAACCCGATATGGGAGAAAACCTATCTTGAAGATGAGGCCTATGCTCCTCTCTCTTTGCTTTAGTTATGAAATGCACATACAAAGGAATGGGAACTCACTATGGAGTCACCTTTTAACATTATTCCTTGAATAACTACTACAAAATCCTCCTCCTCCTCATTAACTGTGCCCTAAAAATACAATTCCTAGATGTTTTTTTCTTATGCATGGAATAAGTACAATGCTAAATAATGAAACCCCTTCTCTTTCTGGTGGCCTAGTATTTAACACAGCTTGATAGGCGTCTTAGGTTAAAGTTTTGATTTCCTCATCCCTTGACCTTCTAGAATATTTTTGAAAGTATAGACATGCTGAGCCTGACATGTATGATTAATTGGGTTTGACATGATGTCCACTCATATGATGGTGGTAAACAAAGTAAGACAACTTGCGAGAGGTATAATTTTGGTGTATGAGCTCTAATTAAGGTGGTTTTCACATTATTATAAAGCTATCAAAGTTTAGAACAATGTTGATGGCCTCACAAAAAAATTGTAGACATTACAACCCAAAGGATGTTTTTTGATGCTTCAAAATTGCTTTAAAAGGTTTTAAAACCTAATTTTAGAAATTAGGTTGTACCATTTAAATGGGACCTACATACCAGTTCCTCTAATTTTTCTACCTAGAAAGTACCAATATAGATGAAAAATTGTATGATGATCCAGTTTAGATCAGTCTTGTCCCTTGGTTCTCACCTAGTTATATATTGATCTTAGGTTTGTCTTTGAAAATATCTTTTCTCCTCCTAGCTAATCAAATAGGTCATCAATTATGGGTAGAGGGAATTTATTCTTCACTATGAATTTATTAAACTATACAAATTCAATAAATAGTCTCAATGTTCCATCCTTATTTTTCACAAAAAGAAATAATGATCCCAAATGTGAGACATTTGGTCATATGTAACCTTTCTTCAACAATTCTTTCACTGCATTTATAATTCTTTGAATCCTAGTGTTCTCATTTTGTATGGAGTATTTGTATTGGAGTAGCACAATGCACTAGGTCAATGGTGTATTCTATATACCTCTTTAGCAACAAACTTGGTTTTCCTCAAATACATATTCAGACTCCTTCAACATTGGAAAATCTTCGAGTAATGGCCCTTCGGTATTGTATTGTTCTTTCACATGATATTCATATGATTTTCATTATTTTCTAAAACAAATCTTCATAGTAAGGCTAAAATCTCTCTTATAGAAATGATTCTTGGAATTCCTTGTATAGTGCTCTAATTTCCTTCTTCATCAAGATAAATGAAATCATTGTTATGTAAATATAGGACAATGATGTTTTTCCAACCATTTCATTCCAATTAGGATATCATAATATCACAATGATACAATGTTAAAATCGTCTTTTGTATTCACTCCATTTGCATTTATTAGGTAGCCTTATAAATCTCATCCATCCTTACTTTTGTTCTATTGTCTAGTTGAACCAACCATGACCTTTCAAGCACACATTTCATCAAATGAAATATGTCCACTAATCTAGGATCAATGTAATAATGGCTTGCTCCTCAATCAATTAAAATAACAATTGGATGATGTGTAATCTTATCTTACAACTTAATCATATGAGATTGATGTTCTACTTGTTGATCCTCCAAGGTTACATATATCCTGGGAATAATTTTACCCATATGTTTTACCATGATATACTTTTGAATGTGGTGTAGAGTCCTCTTTTCATCATATATATGAGGACCATATTTATACAAATAATCTCCCTTAAATCCCTAGCATTTGATTATTGGTATGCCCCCTCTTGTATTTTCTAATGATATTTTCTAAAGTCTTAGGTTCATCAAATTGATTTTGCCTTTGTTAAAAGAATACAATCTTCTCAATAACCTTTGAATAAATCCCACATATCTCAAGAACATCAAAAAAAATTCTTTTCATATTCTTTCACGGTCATGTTCCCAAAAATGAGTTCAAGTAACTCTGGTATCTTCTTATCATACTAATCCTTAGAAAAATTACCGCTGAAATCAATCCTTGAACCGCTTTCAAGAAATCATTTGCTCATTAGTGTGTTTGACTTTATATAATCAATGTTAAGTATGCAACTAAAAATATTTTATGATTTTAAGCCACCTGGTCTCAACGTAATTTCTTCTTTTGTTTTGACCATCAAAATTTGGTGGGTTCGTATTCTTACTCCCTCATTGAAAATTGTCCACCTCATATCTTCTTCTTTGATGTTTAACTCATTATATGTATAAAAATTCTTAGTTTAATGAGAACGTGAGTAGTGATGTCTGTGAGCTCTACTACCACTTTTTGAGTGCTTATATCCTCTATGGTTACCCCTCCTTACATGAGGTATGCATTATTAGTTACGTCTTAAATGTGGTCCATTATTCATTTATATTTGAAGTTGATTTATTTTATTCATTAGGCAAGAAATGGTTATTTATTTTATTTTTTTCCTCCTATGCTCCTATTATTCTTTCATTATTAAAACTATGATTAAGCACTTCCATCTTCTAGCTCCTCACAATCTCTACTAGTTTTACTAGCTCCACCTTGCTCATAACGGTCCATTAGACTAACTTTTTTATGTAGACTAATTTTTAACCTTTTAGCTTATATTTCATGACTGTAGACATTTTTTGCATCTTCCATGTTTTTTATCTATAATTCTCGAGCTTGCATTCTTCTGCTTGTACCTCGAATTCTACAAAATGTGTACGCAACCATTGTTGTTAGAAAATATGCCTATTATAAGATTTTCATTAATTAGGCTATAGGTTAGTCTTTATCTCAATCAACAAAGAGTATAAATTCATTAAAATCCTTTCTAATTGCATTAAACACATTATCCTCCAAATAACCTTTCCAACAACTGTACTCATGTCCCATTTTTCTTTATAAGCTAAAAACTACATTGTTTGCATTTTTTTCCCTTTCTTCTCAATTGTGATCCTTTTCATTGTGAAATTATTTTCAAAGGAAACTTCTATCATTTACAAAAGAAAATTTGGTAGGAATAAAGAAAACTTTCAAATTGGGTACATATAATATTATTGATTATGATTATACATTAAATTTTATATTTCCCATCTAATGCCCCACTCAAATTTTGTATAAATTCAGAATTGTTAACTTTATTCCTCAGTGTAGGAATTTTGAGGTCCTAAATGGGCCTACTAAGTGATATAATAAAATATTTGAGTTAGTCATTTGGCGGGGAGGTATAATTACATCGCACCTTTTGCAATACAATCCATCCAAAAATGGTTAAATTAAATTGAAAATTTGCCTACAAATAAAATTAATAAAAAAGTTCTATTGATATGACTAAAAGGAAATCCTACTAGAAATCAAAGTGAGATTTAAAAGAAATTCATTATCCTTACATAACTAATGCATTTGTGCTTTATTGTTGAGTTTTTAGAAAAATTAGTTATCTTTCAAATAAAGCATTTTTGGAAAAATTTCACCAAGAAAAGTTGTTTGGATTGACGATAGGTAAAATGTCAAATGAATATTTTTTTTTAGCTTTATGATCTAGGATCACTTTTCCTCCAAAGAATTCAAAAATCTCCAAAAAGTGTTCCAAAGTAGTAGACTATTGTTTTTATTTATTTATTTATTTTTATTTTTATTTTTTTATGTCTATGTTCCAAACTCTTTGGAATTTGGCCAAAATCCCAGCTGAGTATCTTCATGTCTTCCTTGTGAACTTACCACAAAAATTTCATCAAGAGTATAATATTATCCTTCAAAAACCTCTAGTTTTCCATTTCTATAAATTTATAACCCTCATTAGCACTTTTCTATCCCTTAACATTGTACTCTTATCCAAAAAATTTCACCTAATTTTGGGTTAATATGCTCCTAGCCATTGGCTCCATAAATTCTCTTTTTATAAAAAAAATATCATCTTGTTGACATCATATTTGGTTGGTAGTGTGAATGTGAATCTATTGAAGGTAGCAACAAGAAATGCTAAAAATAGAAAATGTTAAGAATATCATTGCTAAAAATAGCACTACTATAAATAGCAGTTTCATCCAATGTTGAACTTAGCTATATTGGATGAAAATTGAAAGTGCTAAAAATAGAATTTCTAAAAATAGCATTTCAGATGGATTCCTATTTTAGTCAGTCCCTGGACTAAACATAAGAAGTAAAATTTGAATTTGAACTTAACAACTATTTGAAAATAAATTAATTAATTCACCATTAGTTAATTAGTTGAAAAAATTCAAACATGAAATCTATGTGAGGACATGCAATAGTTTCTCCATTAATTGAGAAATTTATCCATCAGTTAAAGAGATAAGGATGAGTTCTATATTGAGTAGTAATTAGTTGGCTCAATTAACTGAGTGAAGTCGAGTTATATTTGATTTAAATAGTTTGTTTAAATTAAGTAAGTTCTGTTAGTTAATGCATGCTTGCATATAACTGCTGTCCTTCAAATAATTGAATATTCTCTCATGGATAACTCATGCATGTCAGTTCAGACAGAGACCCAGCTGAGTTCGAATAGTGGGACAATGTACTATCAGTTACTAGGATATTTCTAGATGAATATTCCTTGCATGGAGAAGGATTTCTTTCCAAGAGAATTTAATTTTTATTTCTTCTTGTACAGTGAGTGTGATGAGGCCAAATCACGCATGTGGCTTCACTAGATCCCAAGAAAAATTGCACAAAGAAATAGGGGCTTGGAGGACTTGATGCGGATATAATACATAGTTGGGGTTTTATGCTTTGGTTTTCCCCTGGTTATATCTTCTGTGTTATGTGTGATTGCTTTCTTCTTATCAGTTATATGTGTTCTTATTGATGTTTCTCAATTCAATTAAGCTTCTGCTAAATTGTTTGTAGAAGTAGATGAAGTATTTTTCTTTAGTATATTGCATGATCAGGTGATTTATAGGTGGGAATTTCTACATGGTATCGGAGCACGGGTGATCAAGGAAAAATAATATACAAGAAGAGGAGACGTTTGAAGTTTGTGATTCCTAAATATAGAAATCAAGTTCTTATCACATCTCTATTTCAACTATGGCATTCAGTGGCTTAAGACTTGAATATGCCCTTGATGGTAGTTTGAATTATATAGCCTGGAAGGATCACATGGAGGTAGTATTAGAGGACAACAGTATAAAGGACTTCATTGATCAAGAAGTCCCCAAACTGACTGATGCTACTCAATTAGCAGAATGGAAGAAGTGTGTGGCTAGAGCTAGGAGAATTCTTCTTGAGGGAGTTTGAGATCACATAGTCTTGAGTCTCCGTGGGAAGGAGACACCGTTTTCAATGTGGAAAATGTTGAAAGATCTATATCAGAATAATAGTGATCAGAGGAAGCTAGACCTGAAAGACAAGCTTCAAAAATCAAGTATGAAAAGGGCGATACAATCTCTACGTTCCTGAACAAGCTCACCACCTGCAGGGATGAGCTTGGAAGTGTGGGATCACAACCGCTGATGATGAAATGGTGAGTCTTGCACTTCTCGGTCTTCGTAAGAGTTGACATAGCTACCAGGACTCAGTTAATGGAAGGGAAAAACCACCAGATTGGGAAAGACTTTGGTCAGATCTGATGGAGGAGGAGATAAGAAGAAGCACTAGAGATGGATCCTCATCAACGAAAGATGATGAAGAAAATCTAGCCTTAGCAAGTAAGGAAAGTAAAGGGAAAGGGAAGGCATCCCAATCCAAATCCAGTTCTTCCCATGGTGGGAAGAGGTTTGACAAATCAAAAGTGAGATGCTTTCATTGTCATGAAGTGGGCCATTATGCTACTAATTGTCCATAGAAGAAATATAAGAAGGGTTCTTAAGAGGGATCTGATGGTGATGCGCTTGCCTCACAGTTTGAGTTGGATTTCTCTCTTATCACATGCATGGTTTCATCCATGATGGGATGTGTTTGGTACCTAGACAGTGGAGCCTCTTTCCACATGTCAGGTGATAAGAATCTCTTCAATACCTTGGAGGAGAAGGATCTCTAGATGCAGATCGATATGGGCAATGATGGAAAGTATTGTCTCTCAGGTGAAGGTACAATTGTGTTTCAGAGGGAGCATGGAGCTCCCCTCACCCTGACCAATGTTAAGTATGTTCCAGGTTTGAAGAAGAATCTTGTGTCCATTGCTTTGCTAGAAGATAAAGGCTATGATGTAGTCTTTAGCAAAGGAAAGGTATTCTTGAGGCATATTGGCACTGGAGAGACAAAGCAAATAGGGATTCAAGTTAAGAATATTTATAAGCTGGAGGTAGATGACTGTGCTGCTTTGAGTTCCAAAGCAGAGATGGTGTAGAGCCAAGATTTTAGTGAGCTATGGCATAGGAGATCGGGGCACTTGCACCATGGAGCCTTCAAGATCATGCAATAGATTTCTACCAATTACCCAAGGGAAAACTTGAGCAGATGAGCACATGCAAAGGTTGTACCTTGGGTAAGTATGTGAAATATTCCTTTCCGGATCGAGACAATAGAGCTGGAGCAATCCTAGAGCGAGTTCACTTAGATGTATGTGGACCATTCTCTATGGCCTCCACCGCTAAACAAAGGTACTATGTTATTTTTATTCATGATTTTTCTCGTAGATGCTGGATCTACTTTGCAAAAGAAGGATCAAATATTCTTGAGGTTTTGTGAGTTTAAAGCCTTGGCAGAGAAAGAATCAAGAAAGAAAATAAAAGGCCTTTCATATCGACAATGGTGGAGAGTATGTCTCTCAATACTTTAAGGACTTCTGTGCTTCAGAAGGAATTAAACGAGAATTGACGGCACCCCATAACCCATAGCAGAATGGGGTGGCCGAAAGGAAGAACAGATCGATTGTGGGGGTAGCTCGAGCGCGATGTTGCATGACCAAAGCCTACCACTACACTTGTGGGCCGAGGCATGCAATACAACAGTATACTTGTAGAACAGAAGCCCGCACCATATATTGGCAATGAAGACACGTATGGAGGCCTATTCTAGGAAGCGACCTGATTTAAGTCACTTCCATATCTTTGGATCATCAGTTTACTGTCATGTGACCAAGGATGCCAGGAAGAAGCTAGACCCAACAGTTGAGTTGGGAATACTTGTGGGGTACACAGGTACACCTCACAACTATTGGGTGTACTTGCCTTCCACTCAAAGGACTGTGGTACGCAGGGATTTGAAGTTCGACGAGCAGAAATCCATTCAAGTGTCACTCAAGGGGGAGCTCAAGTTGCATGCAGATGAGGAACTTTCAGTTCCTAAGGATGAGGAGCCTCAGATTGATGAGGAGCAACTGCAAGCAGAGGATCCGGGAGTGGAGACATCCAATCATGTTGATACTTCCAGAGATGGGTGGAAATGCTCAAGGGAAGCTAACAGGTTGATGCTGGAGGAGGTCGCCAGAGCGGTACACTGGTTACATGGCCCTGGTTGGGGAGTGTGTAGATTCCAAGCCTTCCTCATTCGAGGAGGCAGTGTAGCAACCAGTGTGGGTTGATGCAATGGTGGAGGAGTATGACTCCATCATAGGGAAGTATGTTTGGAATGTTGTCCCAAGACCTTAGGACAAGTCATTGGTGAGTTCCAAATGGCTTTACAAGGTAAAGTAGGTGGCTAATGGCAATGTTGAGAACCACAAGGCAAGGTTTGTTGCCCGATGTTTCTCACAGGTCAAGGGGATTGACTACGATGAGACTTTTTCTCCTGTAGCAAGGTACTCATCGATTAGATTGATATTGGCACTATTGGCTCATATGGGGTGGAAGATCCACCAAATGGATGTGAAGACAACATTCCTCAATGGGACGATGGAGGAGGAGGTGTACATTGAGTAGTCAGAAGGTTTCAAAACCTTTGACAGTGAGTCGCATGTGTGCAGACCCAAGAGGGCTGTGTATGGAAGGAAGCAAGCACCCTGTGCTTGGTACACCAGGATTGACAACTATTTCACCGGGTTGGCCTTCACCAAGGGTGAAGCAGATGTGAACCTTTACCACATCATGGTATAAGGTAAGCAATTGATCATTGTACTTTATGTCAATGATCTAATTTTGATAGGTGATGATCAACTGAGACAGTCTTGTAAGGAGGACCTTGCAAGAGAGTTCGAGATGAAAGACATGGGTCTTATGCACTATTTTCTAGGCATGGAGGTGTGGCAGAGAGATGGAGAAGCTTTTGCATCTCAAGGAAAGTATGCCAATGAGATCCTCAGGTGGTTCCATATGGAGAAGTGCAAACCCTTGCAGACTCCTCTAGTTGGGAACTGGAGGAAGAAGTATGCTACTTCAGGTGAGGTAGTAGCTAATACTATTTATCGGTAGCTGGTGGGTTCACTTATGTATCTAGTGAACACATGACCTGACTTATGCTTTGCGGTGAACCAACTGAGTCAAGCTATGGTTCAGCCTACCAAGCTGTTTTGAAAGGCAACAAAGCATGTGCTGAGATACCTCAGAGGCACATCTCAATTTAGATTGTGGTACAGATGGACAGAGGGAGTGAAGCTTCAGGGCTTCAAAGATGCGGCTTGGGTAAGGAGTCCATCAGACAAGAAGAGCACTTCTGGAGAAATCTTCAACCTTGGTTCATCTGCAGTTTCCTGGTACAGCAGGAAACACAGATCAGTTGCACTTAGCTCAATAGACGCTGAAGACATGGCTGCTAGTCAAGCTGCATGTGAGGCCATTTGGATGTAGAAGATTCTAGTGGGATTGTTTAGTTAGAGGATGGATCCTATAGTGATCTACTGTGATAATCAGAGTTGCATCCAACTCTCCAAGAATCTGGTTTTTCATGACAGGTCCAAACACATAGATATCCGGTATCATCATCTTAGAGGTTGTGTGATCAAGAGGATCATATTGTTGCTGTATGTTTTTGACCGAGGAACAGGATGTAGATATTTTGACAAAGACATTATCAAAATGCAAGTTCGAGTTCCACATAGACAGGATTGGGGTTACTGATAATCCCTTTCTTGTTGAGAGGGAGTGTTGAAGATAGCAACAACAAATGTTAAAAATATAAAATGCTAAAAATAGCACTGCAATAAATAGCAGTTTCATCTAGTGTTGAACTTAGCTATATTGGATGAAAAGTGAAAGTGCTAAAAATGGAATATCTAAAAATAATATTTCAGATGGATTCCTATTTTAGTCAGTCTCTGGACTAAACATATGAAGTAAAATTCGAATTTGAACTTAATAGATGTTTGAAAATAAATTAATTTATTCACCATGAGTTAATTAGTTGAGAAAATTCAAACATGAAGTCTATGTGAGGACATGCAATAGTTTCTCCATTAATTGAGGAATTTATCCATCAGTTAAAGAGATAAGGATGAGTTCTATATTGAGTAGTAATTAGTTGGCTAAGTTAACTGAGTCAAGTCCAACTATATTTGATTTAAATAGGTTGTTTAAATTAAGTAAGTTTAGTTAGTTAATGCATGCTTGCATATAACTGTTGTCCTTTAGATAACTGAATATTCTCTCATGGATAACTCAGGCAAGTCAGTTCAAACAGAGACCAAGTTGAGTTCAGATAGTGGGACAGTGTACTATCAGTTGCTATGATATTTCTAGATGAATATTCCTTGCATGGAGAAGGATTTCTTTCCAAAAGAATTGTTTTTTTATTTCTTCTTTTACAATGAGTGTGATGAGGCCAAATCATACATGTGGCTTCACTGGACCCCAAGAAAAATTGTGCAAAGAAATAGGGGCTTGGAGGAAACAATAGGTTGTGTAAAATCGAATGAAATAATAGGCATATCAACATCACAGTGAAAGAAGTTTTGATGTAGGAAATTTAGTATTTTTAGGGCTACAACTATACAAACAAATGTCCCTCAAGAAATCTAACAAGGATAATAAATTATCACCCAAGTACTATGGTCCTTACAAGGTGTCGTAAAAGATTTGTACTATGGCAAACAAATTAGAGTTGCTTGCATCTTCCTGAGTACACCCATATTTCCATGTTTCATGCTTAAAGAAAACTATCGGTGACAAGATCCTAGTTCAAACAGTGTTGCAAGAACTTGACGAAGAAGGAAAAGTCATGTTTGAGCCATAATCCCTCACAAAAACAAGAACCGGATAACTACGTAATTGATTAATTTCAAAGTATCTCATTAAGTGGAGCACATTACCTGGTGAATATTCCACATAGGAGGATGATAATTTTATACAGAGGCATCCAAACTACTTAAGCGTTGAGGAAAACACATTTTTTAAGGAAAGGGGCATGTTAGGTCCCTATAATACCAACGTATTCCCCTTATTGTTATCATTAGTGTGTCCCCCTATTGTTATTGTTGTGCCCTTACATTATTATTATTATTATATATGCTTTGATTATATTGTGACCCCTTTGTGTTGGCTCGGTTGGGCTTGATCTAGGTTCGGCTTGTAATTCACCCCAACAAAACCCTCAGACACCAACCCTTTCGGTAGTGACCCACAAGAATGTCAAAGTCTCACCTGAGGTGGCTGTGGGTGATTGTAGAAACAAGTTTCTGCAACCTTGAGGAACTTCATGGAGTGGCTACTAAATTCACTTTTTGTACTTTAATCGTCCTTCTAATATTCAAAACATTACTATGCAGTGTATTCTAACTACAAACTTTGTGACATTCATTTTAATAGAAATACATTATAGAACAATAACAATTGTGCTAACCTGCCAATTACTTGCAATTACTATGCATAAATAGATAGAAAACAAATAACAGATACAGATACAAAAGACGTTGCCAAAAATTTTCCTTCTTTATTAAGATAGATGTTTTAGTACATACAACTTCTAGACCTGTGCACCCAGCTGCAAGTGCTCTGAGCACCCAACTACAAAATCTTCCAAGGCCTCTACACACTCAACTACAGAACCTTTCCTTAGGACCCAAAACATAGAACAAAAGATTTGATCTCTTGTTCTCTCTCTATGTTGTGATCTAATGATTTTTTCAACAAAGAATTACATGTCCTTAAATATGTTGCAATGCTACAAAATCCATGGTCCACATACCATGGAATCAACAAAACAATGAACTAAAACCGCAATACCCATTACATATGAGTGGCTTCAACCCACCTCGAAGCACCTAGATAATTGCATGGTAAATAGAACTTCATGGATTCCACATGCTCTGCTCCTAAAAATGCGGATTCTTTGACCAAAACTAGACCAAATTGGGTTGTGCCCAACAGGCCCCCAACACTCACATGTGACTCGTCCTGATTCACTCAGTGGCAGTGCCCTTGATATTTGTTGCGTTGTTATTGTAGACATCATTATACTGCTAGACTATTTATGATACCTCCTTTTCCTCTCGGCGCACTTCTTCCAACAATGCCTATGTGGTTGGTTTGACAATATTCTGCAACACTTCTTTCTGCCTCTATCATAGCTCCTTGAGCCTTTCATCTACTACTTGCAAAAGCTAGAGGGTGTCATCCTACCACAGTTGAGTTCTCTTTGTCAAAATCTACTCTTCCCTCCGAAGATCATCAATATGTTTCTGGATATTCTTCCCTGTAGTGATGCTGTCAAGCCTCTGCAAGACTAGTAAGGTCTTTGCAGTTTCCAAGATCTCTTTCTGTGGCTTCTTCTTCACCTGTAGTTTCTCTTCAATCCTCTAAATGTTTAGATACTCCTCTAGTGAGGTCCAAATCTGCATAGTCTCATCTAGTAACTTCCAAAATACATGACTGTGTTCGGAGATGCCTTTCATTGGAGTTTTTAGATCCATCTCCATTTTCTCATGTACTTTTGGTGACGTGACTAGCTACAACCTTATTTGCAGCTCAAAAATATTCACTTCATATTCAAAATTTATTTTTCCAAGCTTATTCTTTGACTCCTTTATCGCGAGGTCGAACTTTGCCACCTTCTTAGCTGGCGATTCTTCTTCTTAGACTTTTGTGTCATGTATAGCACTAGGAGCTATACTAACATAGGCTAGTGTTGAATGCTTGGACCATCCTATCACATTCACAAGCCAGAAATTATCCAAAGAAAAGAAGAACTATTCCACCACTGAGTGCGAGGGATTGGATATGGTATATGCACTCTAGAAGTATAGGCACTACATGCTAGGAGGCCATTTTAAGATGTATACAGATCAATCCACGCTGAAGTACCTGGTCAATAAGCCTGTGTTGGGGGGGGGCAAATATGTAGATGGATCTTATTATTCTAAGAGTATGATTTTGAAGTTGTTGTGAAGCTTGGATGATTGAACGTAGGACCAGACCATCTGTCACGCATCGAAACAGGGGAGTTACCTACTAACTTGGAAGAAGGATTACTTGATATGTAGCTCTTTGTAGTACGTGTCACAGATGGTCATTTTTAGGATATAATACACTTCATAACAACAGGAACGGCACTAGAAGGATACTCTGTCACACAAAAGAAGGAATTAGTGGTGCGCACGACAAATTTCTCTGTCATTGATGGGCATCTATACAAGATGGGGACTGATGAGATATTGTGACGGTATGTACTTGAGTTTGAACGAAGCAACATCCTTGTGGAAACTCATGGGGGCACCACGGGAGGACATTATGCTAGGAGAGCAACCATGCAGAAGATTCTGTGTGCAGGGTTGTGGTGGCCAACCCTTCATCAGGATTCAAAATCATATTACAAGTCATGTGATGTATGTCAAAGAATGGGTAGACAATCACGAAGGGTTGAAATTCCTTTGAATCCAAAAATGATGTTGCAACCCTTCGAGAAGTGGGCAATAGATTTTGTAGGACCCATATCGCCACAAGGGAAGACAGGAGCAAGGTACATTATCACTATGATGGAGTATTTGACTCATTGGGCAAAATCACATCTTGTGAAGGATTGCACGAGTGTGATGGCCGCAAAGTTCCTATTTGAGCATGTACTGAAGCGATTTGGATTTCCAAGGATCTTGATGAGTGATCATGGTACACACTTCCTGAATGAGACGATCAGTGCACTAATGGAGGAATTTTAGGTATATCACTAGAAGAGCACACCTTATCACTCATAAGCTAACGAGACATTGGAGGCATTCAAAAAAGTGCTCAAAACTGCGTTGACCAAGGTTTTCAATGCTCATCAAAGTGATTGGGACCTACGCATACCTGTAGTATTGTGGGCTTATCGAATGACATGCAAGAAGTTGATGGGACAAACCCGTTGTAGGTTTGTATATGGTGTGGAAGTCATAATGCCTATGGAATACATTGTGCCTAGTCTACGCATAGCAACACTCACAGGTATGATGGATCGCAGAGCCCTGGAGGAGAGGCTCGCACTGATCAATGAGATCAAAGAAGAAATATTTTTGGCCAGATTTCACCAGCAGGTCCAAAAGCTCACGAAAAGGAATGGCATGATTGACACATCAAGATATGCGCATTTAAGGTAAATGACTTGGTTTTGTTATATGATAGTAATTTTGATAAATTTCTAGGGAAATTTAGGATGCACTGGTTAGGGCCTTATGTTATTAACGAGATTATTGATGGAGGAGTGGTACATCTGGTCAAGTTAAATGGAGAACCCTTCCTAGGAAAGGTGAATGGCAGTCGCTTGAAGCCATACACCGGTGGCCCGACCATGTGACCAAATGAAAGTAGGATAGTATTAGTGCTCCAAGCAGCTGAAAGGAGGTGCGAGACTATAAACTACACTGCCCAGGTAGGGGAGCTAGGCAATTGGAAGATGGTGTGAAGCACGAACGTGTCACTAGGTCCGCGATAGCACACAGGGAGTTGCTCTACCTAGGGAGAAATTGAGTAGGTTGGCTAGAAATTGAACATTAAAGTCACTGTTCATGTAAAGATGGCAAAAGTGAGGCCAAATGGAGTAGGCAGTCGACATTTAAGACGAAATTTAAGGCTTAGATCCTTGAAAATTTGCTGCCAATCTAGCATTAATGAATTGATTTTGGGGGGAATGGTTGGATTTGAATTCAAAATGCCCTATAAATTACAAGTGGTTGCACAACAAAAAACACTTGGACTTTTGAGTATTTAGCAGTTGAGCTCTAAAGTACCTATGAATCATGAGCAATATGAGCTTCTGATAGTTTATGGGGTATTTATGACTTTGCCACCAGACACACAGGAATTCTTGCGAAGATCATGTCAGTGCCCCTAGAAGTTATCAATACACAATAAGTAGTAGAGAAGCTAGCATAGGGAATGTAGAGAGAGGCCGAAGTAGCTGCCACGAAAGTAGACGAAGTATTAGTAGAGGTCCCTAAATCCCCAAGAATGATGGCATGGGTTTAGTTGGAGCTGAACCCACAAATTACAGAGCTCTAGTTGAGGGCTTAGCCTTCAACACCACTAGAGGTAAAGGAACATCGGGTGGCCATTGTCACAAAAGTAGTCGCGGCAATGGAGAATGCAGTAGCAGACTACACACAGTTGTTCAAACAATCGTTTGAGGTCCTGACCAGCTTGGAGGAGGACCCAAACATCAAGAGGCTAGAGACGGAAGCGCGTGAACCCCAACAGTGCTATGATGAAGTTAAGGGCACAACGTGAACTGTCACGCTGACACAGAGGTTAGCCAAGCTGCAGGAAGCCAAGCAGCTGAAGGAACAAGTGGATGCAGTGCTGCACAAGGAAGCATTACTGAAGGCACGAATAAAAACCTCGTTGGAGGAAGCTTATGTAGTCACAAGAAACATTGAAGGAAAACTTGTGACTCTACAAGCAATGCAACAACAACTTTAGGCTAATAGCGCAGGGGCAGTCACCAAGAAAAAAGTTGACGATGTGAAGCAAACAGTAGCTCAGTGCACAGCCGATGTTGCAGTCATCAAGGTTAAGCTGGACAGGCTTTGCTCAAAGATCTCTGCACCTACCAAGTGACTCAAGGGAAAGTCATGATGCTTGTGTTGGGGGCTTGTTGGGAGTGGGATCCCCCAAGGGAAGTTTTGGGGCTAAAAGCCCATGTTTAAGTCATTTTCTTTAATATTATTGTAAAGACTCAAATTTTGTGGTTGTGGAGCGCAAAGGTGTTATGTGTCATAAAGGGTATTTTCCCCTTATTTTTGTAAAGTAAATTTGGTTGTAAGAGATCTACGCATGGTCCGCTGACCATGGCATTATATAAAAAGAGCTAAACTCTAAGTAGTTTAAGAAAAAACATGTAAGAGAGTCATAGCCTTAGAGCAAGAAATCTAAGTCTTGGGCTATAGCGTAGGTAGAGGCTTTGCAGATGAGTGCACAAAGGCCTAGGGTAGAAGTCTGTAGCTAAGTGTTGGACCCATGTAGCTCTATGCACAAGGTGAACATAGTCTGTAACACTTTGAAGATATTAATAAAAGGATTTATTCTGCAATTTCTGTGTATTTGTTTTGTTAATGGGTTTGGATATTTTGTGTATGAATTTCCCTTATTATTCTTCAATGATGCACGAATGAATGTAGTTACATTGAATAAATAAATGCAATTATAAATATCTAATTACGCAGTGATAACTTTAAGTTTTTGGCAAAATAAGTGAATCACTCAGGGTAATTGAGGAATCTACACGGTGCGCTACCATAATAGCTTGAAAGTGCCTAATCCCTAGGTTAGGGGTGCGTGAAGATCGATTGTATACTTTCGTGAAGGTATTGAAAGCCAAATTAAAGGGTTTGTCTTACAATCCCTAGAGAGAGATCACCTATGCGAAGGCAGGGATAGAAGAAATCAAATGACATCACAACCATCTCACGGTGCAGAAACTTGGTTCCTGCATCCCCCCATACTTCTTGAGGTGAGACTTTGGTCTGCACTCCCCGGGTTAATGCTGAAAGGGCCAGTAGTGTAGGGATTTGATTGGCTAATTAGTGCTGAACCTAGGTCAGGCCCCCATCAAGCCAACACTGACATAGTATATGACATTCTCAATACCTGTTAAATCCTCTTATATGAGAACCCCAGCAACCGAATGGGTGGATGCATAGATGTACAAGATGAAACCCCTTTCAAAGTGAGGTGGAATAATCAAGGGAGCAGAATTGAGAGCACGTTTGACGGCATTGAAAGATTGTTGAGCTTAGTAATCCAAAACAAATGGAATGGTGGATTGAATGAGTCTAAGGAACCCAGGAGTTGTGGTGGCATAGTTAGGAACAAACTGAGGAAGAGAGTTAGCTTTTCCTTGAAGGCTTTATAACTGGAAAAACATACAAGGAGGAGGAAGTTCAAGGATGTCTTGAAATTTGAGTGGGTCAATATTGATACCGTCTTTGGATATAGTGAAGCCCAAAAGTCGATTGGTAAGAATTAAAAATACACACTTAAGGGAACTCATGCGAGTGTTATACTTGTGACATCGTAGAAACATGGTATGCAAATAATCTAGGTGTTGCGATTGAAGTTTGGAAAGAGCGGTAAGATCATCAATATATGCAAGGATAATATGAGCCAAGTCATGAAAGAACTAGGACATGGCATGCTGAAAAGTTACCACAACATTATTTAAACTGAAAGGCATGACCTTGCAAAAGAAAGTTCCCCACGGACTATTGAAAGCGGTTTTAAGCTCATTTTCATAACAGATATGTATCTTGTTATATCTGAAGAATCCATCCATAAAGGATAGAACCTCATGCCTTGCACACTCATCAATGACCTAGTCTATGAAGTGTGTGGGAAAGGTGTATTTGGGACAAGATTTGTTCAGATCGCCGAAGTCAGTGAAGACATGGATGGTGCCTTGTTTCTTGAGAATGAGAATAGGATTACACACCCATATGGTGTATTCAATGGGATAAGCAAAACTCGCCTGCTTGATCTTATTTTTTTCAGATTTAATAGCTTCACATTTAGAAGGATGAATAGGACTTTACTTTTGGTGAATGGGTATTGCATTGGGTTAAGTGTCAATATGATGTTCAATAATGGCGGGATCAAGTCTAGACATATCAGAATAAGACCGGACAAAAACATCATGAAATTCCTTGAATAACTTGGTGTAAACAGCAATTTCTTCCAGGTTGCAATGTTCCCCCAAGATAATGTTTTCTTCGATCCACGGTTTATTTGAGATGTTAATTTTAATGGTAGGGGAAATGTTAGCCATATTTCCTTCTTCAAAATAATCTGGTGCAAGAATGTGATTTTTAAACCAATCGACTTCACCATGAATGAAGTCTTTGGAATCCAAAACATATTGGTCATGGGTTTGCCACAGAAGGAAGTACACATGATGGTGCATATCATCCCAAGGATAATCTAAGGTGGTCATATCTTCCATGATTTCTTCATCAAAATGGAAGATGGGCAGATGTGAGAAATAATGACCACTTGATGGCGAAGAGCTACCTGAAGCATCTACATGAGAGTCAAGGTTTGCATACACATCGTCAAGTTTGGAATGCATATGACAAATATATGGAATATCTAACAATGTTGAGACCGAGGTGTTCGTCAAACAAGGTTAAACATAATCAAAATAGGAGACATCAGGGGAGTTCCAATGCATTGATCTCATGGACGATGATAGGTAGAGAATAAGAGCAGTATTTTCCATCATCTCGACGTCAGGGGGATAGATCACAATGGGTTCTTAAGAGAACTCTTGTTCTGGTGCAGGAGTGGGACTAGAAATCGCAGGTAGAAGAGAGGTCGGCTCACTACAAGTGGCCCCTAATTCATGAAGCACTTGAAGTGTAGCATGAAAATATTCGAGACGGGGAGAGTAATGAGAATAGTTTCCATAATTATCACACAAACCACATGGGTGGTTTGTACGTAATGATCTCTTCTTCTTGGTTGACTCAGGTAGGGTGACATGGACCTCAAGAATTTTAGAATCATGGAAGGTATTAGCAGCCACATTCTTAACATGAGGGGGTTCAAGACATTTATTGGTGGCATGACTGGAAACATCACACAAATCATAAGGAGGAATAGGCTTTGGTGGCTTAGGAGGAGTTGGAGTTGATGGGGGGGGCTTGTCTTTAGTTCCCTTTTTATGGGATTTCCCCCCTCACTAGATGCTTTCACAACAGGAGTAGGCTCCTGCTGAGGTTGTTGTGGAACTGAAGCAAAGACAGGGGTAGGAACAATAAGTTGGATCGGGACCAAAGTATTGTAAGGTTTAAGTTGATTGGATAGAGTGTTTGCGGGAGGATCTATGTACCAAACTCAGATCCCCAAGGTAATGTTGGGTAGACTCAATAAGCCATGACAGGTGTAGAATAAAATCAAGGAGGTGGAAATAAGAATGGTGTATGACCAGGAGTAGCGTGGCCTGGAGGAACTATTCTGAGATGGTTAATGTCTGTGCAGTGTTGTTTTAATCAACCTTAATTGGCTCAGACTGCAACATTAATTGTCAACCCAGGGTAGGTCTTGTTGTTTTAATGGAGTTCATAATGTTTGTGCTGATACACTCCAGCCAAGCATAATAAAGTGTAGAAAAATTGTAAAAGATGTCACTGATATAAATGGTTGAATCAAATCATGCATGGAGATATAAAAACACTCCACAAAATTAAATCACAACTCACAACTATTGAAGTAAAGGCGCGCCACACCAAAACTAATATCTATTCCAGCTGGTGACTATTCCTCTGTTGATTAGCTCTATCTAATAGCATAAAATAAGTAGAAAAAACAACAAATGAAATCCACTATTTGTAGAACAATAGCGAGAAACCATAAATCAATGAATTAAATTGGAATGTACACTACCTAAATCATTGCAATCCATACCAAAGAGGAGGGCCCTTCCTCCTCAGCGGGGTGCAATAAGAACACAAAAAGTGATTAATGAATTAGTTGGAAAGCAATAACAACATCGCCATGCCAATTGATAATAAAATAAGGTTAGAAATTACAAAAACAGAGTAACGATACTCCTCTATATGCCATTTTTGATACATAAAAAGCAGAGTCTTTTATGACTATTACATCTCGAAAATTACAAAATAGATCAATCATGAGAATATTTGATTCTCATGTTGATCCAAAAATAAATAAGTTGCAACCTACTACTAAATAAATATACATTAGTTACAACTGATTGAGTCTGGTTGCCTCAAAACTAAACAATCCTACTCCCGTCAGCTGTTATGTGGAATAGTACCCACTTTTCCAGCTTCGGTGCAATAGTATTAAGAAAATTGGTTCAAGATGATGCAACATAACTGATGACAACATTGTTGATGTACCAGTGTATCTATGTGAGATGTAACAACACTCGATGTTGTAGCAATCTGTAATAGCAGCCACCTGTAACGACATCTAGTATGTAGCAACGATATGTAACAACACTCAGGGTGTAACAACGAACTATTCTACCCTTTCCTATAGTTAAATCATGCTTCCTATCTACTTCTGCAAACCAACACCTAAAAAATATAAACTTCCTAACATGTTCCTTCAATGCTCGTCCAGTTAGCCACAAAAAAGGATAAAGCCTCGTATTTATTGGGTAAAATACATCAAAGTAACATGACAGTAAAATGGATTAAAAAGGTAAGAAAATAGGGAGTTTGGTCATATAAGGGCACATGTATGGAGGACAGAAAGGTCAAAACAAGGGAAATAAGGTGCAAAAATTGGTGAAAACTACACCCAACATCCCCCCTCCGACTGAAGCCATTGCATGTCCCCATGTAGAATCTCAGACCCCTCTATTGTGCCCCTGATGGAAATCTATAAAATTGTATGGAAAAACAACATCATCGCTTGGAGCTCTCAATCCTTGATCAACCATTAACTCACGTGGCCAAGATTCGTCTTCATAATCACATAATTGATAATCAGGTTGATACTCCTCCAATGGCAACCAGATCAAAGGGAAACTAAACCTGAGGCCAATCCAGAACACCCCTATTGTCAGCACATTTGGGTGTATTATGGCACTCGTGAAACAACATCCTCAAAGTTCTTATACTCAAATGGGTCCCCTTCCTGCAATTCTACACTACAAGCCTGAGTGCGCTTGAGACATCTGACTAGCGTTTAGCTCCTCATGTTTCAAAACAAGCTAAGGTAGACCCTCACAATCTTTCTTCTATAGATGGCTGATTGATCTTTCCTTTCCAGAGTGCTTAAGAACTGCCTAAAATCTCACTGGAGTTCATAGGCCATTCCCAGTTCAACCTAGACCCACAATGCTATCATTTCCTTGTTGGCCTCTATTGTCTTCTTAGCCATTTGCCACTCAATCTGATTCCTCATAAATGAGAGGAATACCCGCAACTACAAATCTCATATGAAAGGAAGGATAGTCACCACCATCTTTGTGCTCGTGTATTCGCACATCATGTTGTGCAAGAATAGCTCGCACAACAAATTATGATCATCAAAATCGCAGGACTAAAAATTTTCCAAAAAGGTGCAGGTAAAAGAATCCAAATAGGACATGTTCTCATAAACTGCCCTCAACTTAAATAACTAGTAAAATTTCCACAGGAACACAAGGTATGATGGGGATGGTCGCCTGCATGCTAGTAGGTTTAGAGTGAGGTTACAGAGTTTGGTCTTATCAGATGTTAGGTCAGAGACCTTCCGATGTAGCTGATACAACTTTTCATCCTTTTTCTTCATCATTTCTTTATGCCTCCATGCCTCCTGTTTTCTTTCCCATTCTTCCTTCAACCATTTCTCTCATAGGGAATCCATCATTTTCTTATGCACATTAAGTGGAATCACCCCCTCCTGTAGAGAGAGTGCTATTTGCTTCCACTTTTGTAGCTCTGCCAATAGCAACAATTTTTCAGAATGCCATCCTTCAATAGGACCCAGCATTCTCCCACATGCATCACCAACTAAAGGTGTAGCATCCTCCTTAGGGCAAAACTCTCCCACCTCAGCTACTAGTTCTTGTGTAACAATATCTTTGTCAGTGGGTTTTACCACAGTTTCATTATTTTCCTGGTCATCCTCCATCCTTACTGTTGGTTCTTGTGTGGCAGTAGTAATGTCCATAAGTTTTTTCTCATCATTTTCCTTTGCACTAGATTTAGTCTTTGCTTCTGTTTCTTGTGTAACAATAGAAATGACCATCGACTCATGGATATTATCTTTCTCTTCCTCCACTTGGTTGATTTCCTCCTCCACTATTGTTCCTAATGAAACAACAGTGTCAACAAAGGGTTCTTGTGTATCCATTGTTTGATCACTCTCTATGGATTGTGTTGTCTCAGTTGCTGGTTCTTGTGTATCAACAATGTCCTTGACAGGTTCTGGTGTAACAACTTCCTAGTTTTTGGTTTGAGTCTCCCTCGAGGTAGTTTTTGCTGCATAGACTTTGAATCTAGCTTCCACCAACTTCTCAACATAGGCTACACACAGAGTTCCTAGGATTTCTCCCCTTGTAGCCTTGCCCATAGCCTCTGCCAAGTATCGAGCCCTACGACTCTTGGCTCTTCCTTTCCTACTGGTAGTTGTTCCCTTAATTCCTTAATCTCTCTTTCTAAAATTTCAATTTTTGATAGTAGGGACTGGGTTTCATTCTTACTAGGTGAAGGAGGTTTTTCTGGCTGATCTTTCTCCTCATCCTTCTGTTCGACTGCTTCCTTGTTCTTTCTCAACATAGATGGGGACTCTAGGTGTCCGGTGACCCTTATCCTCTACTTCAGCCTTCTATTTCCAATTGGTTTATCAATCGACTTCTTTTTAATCCTCACTGTTGAGGACTGTGGTTGCTCCTTTGAAACCTCTGGAGTTTCCCCAGCCATCTCTATTTTCCTTCTGCGAGTAGTCCTGGGCCTTTTCTGCATTCTTTCCCTATTGGCTCAAGGAATCCATCACGATGAGTTTAATAAGGTTGTGGGTTGTAACACACGTTTCTCGATATGCATCTGTTTTCACATTCGTGGCCATGTGTCTAATATTTCCTAGCAAGAAATACGACAAGTTAATCTACTGCTAATGGCAGGGATGGTTCAACAATGGGAAATGGTAATTAAACACAATTGTTGCTCTTCCCTCAAAAGTAATGTAATTAATGAGGAGGAGAGAAACAACTGCCCATGGCTAGGGGAGTGACAGCCTATCAATTCCCCTGCCCTTCTTAACCAACGGCTCGCTTTCCTGAAGAAAATCCCATTTAGCAAGGGGTCATTAACCTTCCTAGTAAACCATCTGTTCCCTTCTACTGGCAATCTAGTTACTCTAGCAATAACTTCTTTTGTGACCTCCAATTTCAGTCCTCTGACTTCAATTTTTTTTCTTTCTAGGATCTTTGTGAATTCCACTTAGCTCTCTTCTAAGGGATGAATCCCCCTTGCATAATAGTTTTAGGGTGTCAAGGGAGTCATCCCTCATTCCTCTGATGAATATAGTCTTTGATATTTCCGGGTCTAAATCGTTGTGTTTAGACCCTTGCAAATTGTAGTCAAATCGCTCCACATAATCTTCTAGGCTTTCTTCCTCTTTCTATGTCATTGAAAATATCTCTTTCCTTAAGTCCCTAGTCTTACAATAGTCTTGGTACTTTGACAATAATGTCTCCTTAATAGAATTCCATGTTGAAATGGAAGTGGGACCTAATCCCATGAACCATCTCAAGGCTACTCATTTTAAGGTAGCAGGGAATAGCTTTAACTACTGAGAATTTGTTGTATAATCATAAATTCTACACAAGACATCAAACTCAAATAGAAATGTATCTGGATCTTCCACATTCATTCCCTAAAAGGATGGTAAGGATGATATAGTAGTATTCTTCATAGTAGCTTCAATTCCCAATTGGGAACCCAAAGGTGGTAGTAGTGGTGTCTATTTTAGCATTGTTGTCCCCCATGATTAATTAAACTAACCCTTTTTGTAGCAAACATTCTTCCATATGCATGATGGCCCTACAGATGCAATTAATGCCTTAGATAGTCTTGGGGTTGGTTGTTTCGCAGCACTACCTGTATCCAGATATTGATAAGTCACTAAGTGATTCTCCATCTTGGGTGTCCGATGTTCCCCCTCATTTTCCCCTTGGCCTTGTCTTCTCAAATTTTGGATACTAAATTCCCCTTCCTACTCATAAATCAAATCCTTGATCTTGAAGGTATGAGTGTTGGCCTTAGAATGATATGGTCCTGAGATGGAGGGATTGGAGGTTTCTTCTTTCGCTATGGGAGTAACAGCCTTTTGCGACCCTGTTTTCCTTGTAGTCCTTTGAGAGTTGGACTATTCTTTTTCTTCCTTAGATAGTAATTCATGGATAAATGTCTTCCTTCCCAAATCTTTGCCCTTTGTTTCCTTTTTATGACCCATCATTCTTGTAACTTATTATAGTGGGGGTGATTTTAGTATCTTTGTAAGTCCTTAAAAGTGCACACATGGACCCTATGTGTATCAAATCAAACTCTAAGTATCTCATCCTTTTACAATGGTGAGACTGCCCAAGTATGATAGAGTGATACGTAGGTTATTACCTCTCATCTTACTGCCCAACAACTGAAGAGCTGAAGACACACTAATCAAAGAATAAAAATTCCTAAGTGTCCTAGTGATCACAACGGTGAGCCTACCTAGGTATGTTAGAGTGATGTGCTGTTTCTTACCTCTCATCTTACCACCTAGCAACTATGGAATAGGAGCACTCTATATTAAACAAACAACTTGGCTGACTGTATCATCAACTTGCCATCCCTGGCAATGGTGCCAAAATGTAGTGTTGTTTTAATCAACCGTAATTAACTCAGACTGCAACATTAATTGTCAACCCAAGGTAGGTCCTATTGTTTCAATGGAGTTCACACTGTCTCTGCTGATGCACTCTAGCCAAGCATAAGAAAGTGCAGAAAAACTATAAAAGATGTCGCTGATCTAAATTTCTGAATCAAATCACGCATGCAGATATAAAAAAACTTCACAGAATTAAATCACAACTCAGAGCTATTCAAGTAAAGGTGCACCACACCAAAACTAACATCTATTCAAGTTGATTATTATTCTTCTGTCGATTAACTCTGTGTAACAACATAAAATAAGTAGAAACAACACCAAATGAAATCCATGATTTGTATAGTAACATTGAGAAACCATAAATCAATGAATTAAATTGGAATACACACTACCTAAATCGTTGCAATCCCTGCCAAAGAGGAGGGCCATTCCTCCTCAGCAGGGTTCAAGAAGAACACAAAAAGTGATTAACGAATCAGTTGGAAAGCAATAACAGCATCACCATGCCAATTGATATTAAAATAAGTTAAAAAATTATAGAAACAAAATAACGATACTCCTCTATATGCCTTATTTGATACATAAAAAGCCGAGTCTTTTATAACTATTACATCCCAAAAATTAGAAAATAGATCAGTCATGAGAATCTTCGATTCTTATGCTAATCCAAAAATAAAGATGTTGCAACCTACTGCTAAATAAACATACATTAGTTACAACCACTTGAGTCTTGTTGCCTCAAAAATAAACAATCCTACTGCCAATAGCTGGTATGTGGAATAGTACCCACATTTCTAGCCTTGGTACAACAGTATTGAGCAAATGATGGTTTGGGATGATGCGGCATAACTGATGACAACACTATTGGTGTACCGATAGATCAACGTGAGGTGTAACAACACCCAATGTGTAACAACAACCTGTAACAGTATCGATGTGTAGTAGAAATTTGTAATAGTAGCCACTTGTAATAGCACCTAGTATGTAGCAGCGATATGTAACAACACTCAGGGTGTAACATTGAACTGTTCTACCCTTTCCTACAATTAAATCCCGCCACTTGTCTACTTCCACAAGCCAACACCTAAAAAAGATAAGCTTCCCAATATACTCATTCAAAGCTCATCGAGTTAGCCACTCTTGGCTTGTATGGGCCTGATCCAGGTTCATAGGTGATTTAGCCAAGAAAATCCTGGTATTACTGGCCCTTTTGGCAATAGTCCATGGAGCGCAGACTGAGGTCTCACCCAAAGTAGTATGGGAGGGTGCTAGAACCAATTTTTTGCGGCCTGAGGATGTTTGATGAGCTTCTGGCAGTTCACGGTTTGACCCTGCATGCACATCACTATGCACACCTATCAGTCCCTCACAACCTATGATGCCACCTTTGCGCAACCCTACTTGGGGCGTGATCCATATTATACCCAAGTTCCTTGCTATTTAAGCTGTTATTACCCAATTACTTAACCTATATGTGTAAGACTAGTGATAATTAACAGTATAGCTAGCAATCATATAAGTGCGTGCAATAAAAAAACAGTATAAATGGAAAGAATGCAATACACTCGTAGATGCACTGAATTTGGAATCAACTTCTCTTTATTATTCTTCATTCAAGGTTATAGACTCGACATTGCCTTGCGCACTCATCTGCAGGGGTGCACACTTAGTTGCGGACTCTACTAGGCCTTTGCACACTCAGCTGTAGAGCCTCTTCCTACTACTACAACCTAATACACTTAGAGTCTTAGTCTATGCTCTATCTTCGCTCCTTCACTGCTTCACTGCCCTCTTTACAACTTAGATCCTCGCTCTATTTTTACAATCCCATGGTTCGTGGACCACGGGTAGGCCAACATGACATTACATTACATTACAACACTTAGGGTGGACAACCCTATGACTCAACCTATACTTTGCACTTTGCGCTCGTAATTCGTAGAGTTTTACAATACATTTGACCAAAACTTGGGCTTTGAGCCCCAAAACATGCTATGGGGGGTTTGCATACCCAACAAGCCCCCAACACAATTATCGTGACTTGTCCCCGAGTCACTCTATTGGTGTGACGATCTTGGTGCAGAGCCCCTCTATCTGGTTTCATACTGCTTGCAGGTTTGCAATGCAATGTTCTATGGTTTGCTGGACCTACTGCATGCGCTCTTCTGATGTTTCTTTGTGAGGATCGAATCCCTACCTTAGTGCATAGAGTCTCTACATCTTTGTAAGCTTTCCCTCGATATCTGCCATAATGGTGAAGACCTCATTAATCCATGGTTGGACATACACTTTGAGAAGTGTCTCTTTCTGTCTTGTGACATCCACCTTCTCTTTAATTGCCCTTGCTTGCTACATCTTTGCGAGCTATTGAGTGAGGACAACTATCTATGGAGTTCCCCTTACATTGTCGTACTGCTCCTGAAGCTCACATGCCTCTCTTTCTAGGCGCTGTAATATGGGGTCCTCCTAGAAGGATGTGAAGACTCCAAAGGCTTGCTCCAACATACTGGTACATTCCTGTACTTCCCATCTAATTTCTTCCAACACTGTTTGGATAGAACTAACGCATTAGTCTCTAACTTCCAGGGGAGTGGAAGGTTGCGCCTTCAGCCGCAACTCGACAATCTAGAGATTCAGCTCCAGCTACACACGCGTTGTTTCCTTGCGTGCGCTTCGGACTCCACTTGCCAAACAGTGGATCCGCATTTCTATTGGTAGGTCCGTAGCGACGGACAACTTTGGGACACGCTGGCATGCTTCATCCACTGTTTGTACTAACTACTAGTTTTGTGACACCAGTTCGTCATGTTGTAGGCTGAGTTGTTCGATGTTGATATTTTTCTCACTCATCACCTGAATCGCGTGGCCCTCCCTGGCATGGATCTTTGCTATTATTCCATCTTTCAATTGGTATAGTGTGTCTTGCGGAAGGGCAGCCAAGTTAAGGACAAGTCTCTTGATCCTGCCAACCGGAGCTCTGTTGATTTCATTCTCTGCTATTTTTTCCCCTTTTGGTAGCACTATGGTATTGGCCATACTTGCGCGTAGCATCTGCTCTCTTGCTGATGTGCCTGCTGCAATGTGGGTGGCTATGATTCCTTCCTATGGGGTCCGCACCTGTAGTTCCTATAGCTGCACCCTTATAGCCTCCAATACAGTCTGCTGCTCTGGCATGGCTTCCTGGAGCGTTTCCTTGGTGACCTCATGAACTGTGTCTCTGATGTCATAGAGGTAAGCTTCCGTTAACATGATCGGGCCAATGGCCAATTTGGAGGCCTTGACCTTTTCCCGTGGACCCGATCTCTTTGTGATGTGCATCCTTTTGAGTTGGGTGGAATATTTTCCCGAGTATGTGCCTTCTTCTGCAAGTTCTATGTCCTCTACCTTCCATCCCGTAAACAATTCTTGGCCCTCCTCTTCCTGCGTTGTTGTGGCCCCTATTTTTTGTGTTGTTGTTGCTACTTTGGTGGCCTTTGCCTGCTTTGTGGCTACCTTTCCTGCCTTGCAGACTGTCCTACCTCTATTGCTTCTTTTTCATTGCACCTCTTCTTGGCCAACTATGTGACACGCAAATTGGCCTCATCCTTTCTTTTCGGTGCTACTATCCTATCCAACTCCGCCAAATCCAGGGCGTGCCACTTGGGAGGCCATGATTCTAACACTGTAAAAATTGCATCATCAGTGGCGATGAAGGGGAGCTTGGTCCACTGCTACACCTGATCCTTTCGCACATTGATGTAAATATTATGCATGTCCACCTTGAAGTCTACAAAGCTCCACAAATTGTTGTGCATTGTGGTGGATAGGCGTGGCCTTCTATTAATCCACATTTGGATGCTCACCTCCATGAGCACCTAGAAGATATTCATATTGCGAATCCGCTTCACATCCTTGGTATCCTATAGAGATGCGTACTTTGCAGCCTCTCGTAAGTCATGTTCAATGCTTGGGGACTGACTGTCCTATGGCAGTTCCACTGCTACTAGCAAAATGGACAAGAGAAGCCATGTGTAGTGGAAGGTCTTACCCTGCTCCTGGGCTTCCTTGAAGTTGATCAAGAATTCCTCACAGAGGAACTCAACCCAGTTGAATTGGAGCCCATCTATGCATTGTTTGGCCAATGCAACTACTGACATTAGTACTTCATCACCGTAGCATTATATTATTACCTTCCCGACCAGGACTTGGGTGGCTACTCGCACCCCTTTATCTTTGATGCTATTGATTGAATAACCCTTCTTTTTTTCTCGAGCTTATATTTTTTCTTCGTGGCTTCTGCGAGAGCCAAATCATAACTTTTTCCTGCTATGACCACGGGGTCCTTTCCCTTATAGGGAAGCCGAGAAATTTTGTGGATGAGATCCGTCGTGATGGGAATAAGCTCGTCCAACCTGTTAACACCCAGGTTGTTCCCTATGACTCCCAAGGGAATACGGCCGGGGTAACTACTAACCAATCTTTGGATTATAGCTTCTAGCCCAGCTGTAATCAGAGAGGGCTCTCTCTGTAAGATTTGTCTCTGTTCTATGGAGTTTTTAGGCTAGGTATGAGGTAAAGATTTGTTTATTTTGTGTCTGGTTGGGAGGATCATTTCTGATAGTTTTGAAATGTTCTCTGCAGGTAAATTAATCCATTGGGCAATGGAGTCTGTAGTTGTTGGTTTCTTGAGATCCTGTTTTAGTGCAGCTGGAATTACAGGGCCTTTATATATTTCATGAAACAAACTGTAAATTGTGATGATGAAGTGTGAACAACCAGTGAAGAGCAGTTAAGAATTCTTCACTAAGCTGGGATGTGAGAAAGGGACCTATTCCTCAGGAGCAATACTTGAATTCCAGAAACAATAGATCACTGTGATGATATAGTGTGAAAGGTAGCAATTAAGAATTACACTTTCATTACCATAACTGAAGAA
>APFE030304903.1:0-33428 GCA_000404065.3 Pinus taeda | reverse complement strand
GGTCCTCGTAGTGCATAAGAAGGAAGGCTTCCAGCCTTTGTAGTTTACTTTTTGAACATTTTTGTATTTCGCACTTTAGTGCTGCTTTGTTTTTCAGCTCATTTTGGAGCTTTTGCTATAAACATTTTTGTGACATGGTTATTTTCTAAGTAATGGAGATCAATTTCATTTTGCATCAGCTCTGAGCTTCTTCTTAGGAACCTGTAGCTCTTGGGGTTGGGCCCAACCCAAGTGCCAGGACCTACTCTGTGTAGTATTATATGCTTTTGATGTATTCATAGAATAATTTTTGCTAGTAGATTAAAATCTAGCTTGGTTACTTAGGTCATTTTTGATGATTGAAATAGCTTTTCATGTTTCAGGTTGATTTGATAGGTTGGTAACAGAAAAGATCTTCGAAAAAGGCCATCAAGCAACCCTTGATCTCACCTCTCCCTCCTTGGGACCATGAGCTGAGACCAAGGTGTCCTTGCTGCCACAAAAACACTATTCTTGCTTCTTCATGCAGTTGCTAGTGTTAGATTCTTAGTTGCAAAAGTTGGTACCAGTTGTGATTACATGCTTAGATCCGTTCTTGCTTAGTTTTCATAGTTATCTTACATGATTTTCTACCAATAAATTTTTGTTCATCATGGTTGCTGGTTTCTAGGCCAAATTAGGTCAAGGTAGCTAGATCTTTGGTTTGCATAGTCTTTGTTTGATCAGTTTTGGAAAATAATGTGCAGAACACCTGTGATACCTCCCTGCCTACACTTCCTCCATCAATACAACCTGTTCCATCCCCTAACTCGAATTCTTGCCTTTCATTTGCCACATTTTCTCACTTTGCCCTAATTTCTACATTCTTGTGCATCATTGTTCCCTCCATCCTTGAACAAATCCAATCACCTTAATCACTCCTCAACTTCATTCACTAGGTCCTAGACCTCTTCACACCCTCATCCAACCTCCATCTCCACTTTTCCACCTTTCTTCCACCATCAACCCTCCAAAATCCCCTTTCAGAACATTCTGTAGAACATCGTGTAGAACCCCTGCAGACTTCCTGTAGAAGTTCATGAGAGCGGTTTTTTGAGATCTAAACACTGTGAAACTCTCTGAAAGGGTTCTAGGGACACCTTAGGCCCTCTTCTCACCTTCCCAACCTCCTGCAAACACCTACCCCATTTCCTTTCGCCAATCAACCTCTACACAGTCAAAAACAGTTAAAGCACATGCATAATAATTTTGCAAGATTACTCAAAAATGCAAAAAGATGTTTCTTTTCAGATTTCGCTTCAGAAATTGCTTAATCACATGCACTTTACCTTTCCAAGAGTCAATGGCATCCATTTATGCAGCTTTCATCCTTTTTCTTGCACCAGTAGGGTTAGTCGGTAAAACTAGGGTTTGCTAGGGTTTGAATTTCCTTTCAGCTTTCTGCTTCTTTCTGCAAGTAGATTAGCCACTGTTGAGTTAGCTTTCATCCATCACAGTTAAAAGCTTCTTCTAAGAGCTCATAGAAGTTGGCTTAAGCTCCTAGTGGACTTGTGCCAACTGATCAAGTGACAGCCTGAGGCAAGAGCTAGTACTTGTGTATATTGCACTGTCGCTTCCAAGTTTGTTACGAACTACTGGGTTGATAAAAGTAAAGAAGGGAGTTCCAGTAGTTGCAGCATTATTGTTGCAATACTAGAGCCCACCAGCCATCCTGCCCAACATCCTTTGCACTGTTGCATCCTGTATTGTTGCCCATGGTTCTGCCACTGCCACTGCTGCATCTGTACGATAGCTTCTTCTGCATCTGTGCTGTTGTTGATCCTTTCTCCCAGCACTGCATCCACACTGCACCTCCTCTCATCATGTTGCATCACACTGCCCATTGCTGCACTGCAACTCAGTTACTGAGAAGTAAGTATCTAATCTCCCAATTGACCTCCCTGTTGGGCTAGAGACACCCACTGATGCTGAAGCTCCATCTACTGCTAACAAGCGCTCCCTCTCTGACCTTTGCGCTGCTGCAACAACTCCCTGCATCTCGCATTGTTGCACACCTCTCTGTTCCTTCCTGCACTGGTGCAACACTCTTGTGCCTCTCGCACTGTTGTAGCCTGCTAGCTCCGTGCTGTCTCGACAATGCTACACTGTAGCTTTCTCTATCGCTCCATCTGCATCTGTCTCTACCCACTCAGCGAGTCCTGCTACTCCTCGACGGGGCTCCCATAGCAATGTCTAATGCAAGAGGCTAGGTACCTCAAGGATCCTGCCCTTCATCGCCTGTAGTCCATCTAACTACGACTCGATGTCTCCCCACTTCTGCTCAAGTGGCATTTGTGCACTCATTACACAATCATCGTTTGTCAAAACAAACTTCTCTGCCTATGCTAGCGCTGCCTTAGTCTCGGAAGACTCTCCGTTACTCTTCTTCCTTGGACACTGGGTCGCATAATAACCCAGCTCCCCATAGTGGAAGCACTTGATCTTGGAGAGATCTTTCTTCTTTCGCTTTTCCTGCTTTCCCTCAAATGCTAGGGCCACAGCCTCCTCCTCCTGCTTGACCTTGATCCCTTTGCTGCTTCTGCCTGTCTTCGATTGCCGTCTGATCTCTTCCTGGCGATGAGTTGCCTGCATCTCGTCCCAAGGTGGGAGAGTCCCTCTGCCCATGATACTCTGGACAAATACTTCCCAATCTTCTGAGACAACATTCAGGGTTGTCCTCACAATAAGCTCCTGATTCGGTGTCACTCTTATAGCAGTCAACTAGTCTCAGATCTCATTTAGTCCTCCGAGGAAGGTGTCAATCGATTGACCCTTCTTCATCTGATACGACCTCATCTGGTTCTCGAGCAGCATTCTTCTCTACAAAGAAGTATGTTGATATAGGTTCTTGAGAGCCTCTCACATCTCAAATGCTGTTTCCTTCTCGGCTATATGTGGTACCACATGATCCTTGAGCCCGTCAAGGATAATGCAATTGGCCCTCACCATCGCCTCTTCATACCTGTCATTATCATTGGGGTCGACTGGGAAAGCTATTACCTTCAAGGAGAAGTTCTTGACATGATCCTTGTCAAGCACTGATAAGATTTTGGCCTTATAGTCTTCGAAGTTCAATGCTTCATCCAGTCTATCCTGGTCTCTTACCCCGTGTAGTGCCATGATGCTCCTCTACTTCCCTCTTGGAAGTTCTCTGTTCGAATCCTCTAAGACTCTACTTCCCGTCTGGAAGTTCTCTTCTGGACTCCCTTTGAGTCCTGATTTCCCTCCTGGAAATCCTTCTGCCGATTGTCGAGATGCCCCTTACTCTAATTGACTCGTGTAGCTGCACTACTGATTTGGGTTCCTTAGCTAGAAACCCTCGGTAACAACTCCTCTGGCCCTGCTCTGTCACGTACTGTTTTGACTACAGTACCTCACCAGCTCCACTCTGCAATATTCCTGCACCCTTCTAGACTCCAACAATTGTCTCTCTGTGAACTCCGTCAGCCCCTCTTTGCCTCACGTTGGCTTTGGGTCATCCCAGATGGGTCTGCATCAGCCCTCTGGCTCTCTGCGTCAGCAACATCGGCCTTTCTGGGGTTCTGTGCAGCTCCCAGCTTCCTCTGTGGGGCCCTGGCTAGTTCTGCATCACACTCCTTGGCTTCTGCGTTGCTAGAAACAACTTCTGTCACCTCGGGACAATTGTTTTATGTTGCTATTGCTCCGCTTGGATGATGTCTTTTAGTTCTCTTGTGATCTGCAATCACGCTCTGATACCATGTTGAACTTTCTAAGTTTACTTAGTTAGAAACCCTTCATGCACTTTTTCTGATTTATTCCTATCTACTTGTTATTTTTCCTTAACAAGTTATTTACAAAGTAAATACTGAAAATAAACACCAATGCTTGCTCAACATATTACAGATCAACAACTAAAAGAAACAAGAACAAAACACACCACATGACACCATTATTTTTGGACTAATGTCCCCGGAAAAACCCAATGTGGGAAAACCGGTGCAACTATCTGAGGGTTTTCTTATTAAGCAATATCAGAGTACAATCTAGGTACCGAAACTGGCCTACCCAACAGATAATTTCCTTAGCAGTAATACCTCTAGGTTTCTGACAAATCTACTGGCTGAAACCCCGGATAATCTGTCCGGCAGCTACTCAGCACCAATCTGCCCCAATAACCCTAGCGTTTTCCCTTGCAAGGGGCTACTGGCTACTGACTGAGGATCATCTTGGAGAAAAAAAATTCCATAGGGATATCACCCACAAAATGGTGGGTAACATCTGGCTCTAACTAGGACGTGATCTCTCTCGAATTAGGCAAAGCTACTCGAATGGAATGTCACAAGAACTCCAACAATCTCTTGGTTACTGTAGACCTGTCTCCTACACATATAATAGGTGGAAAACTCGAGGCAAGATGCTTTCATGATGTCTCATGATTGCACATGCTATATGTTAGGCCATAAAATCAACATAAAATAAAATATGCAGATATGCACCTATCTACCATGAGAAATATCATATGATGTTATTTCTAATGTGGAAACCATCATGTAATGCATCCTACTATAACATGCATGTGATAATTCTAATGCTTAAGTGTAATCATAAAGCTAATGCAACCAACATATCATCATATCAATATACATATGCCTACCAATATGACTACTCATGTAGCAAATCCCAAAGCGAATGCAAACCAAAACACATGGAGGATGATGTGGGCAGGGGGTCGAAAAATATGATGCCCACACATGGATGATTATGTGAGAAGAGGTGAGAAAAGGATGTGATCTAGTTCGTGTGATCTTCTCTTGCAACCAAAATATAGAGATGTCAACAACCAAGCTCATAAACTTTTGATGTGATGGCAACCTCTGGCATATCACTTCCACCATTGTCCTTATTATTTACGTCATGGCTTATGGCCTTCATTGGGTTATGATTAGTGGGAAAGGGAGGCCAACAAGATGGAGAAACATAAGTAGGTTGCACAAGATGATTACAGTTGGTAGCCAACAACCACCAGATAGCTCGGTGTCACACCATCCTCTGCTATCGGAGCCAAACATTATGTGCCCTCACCCACCTTTCATGATCATATGTTTGAAGTTGGGCCTTCCAACCCTGAAGATACAACTTTTCATTATGTAATTGAATGTTTATGCGTTATTTCCTTGAACATATTTGGACATGGATTAGTAGAGGATTCGGTGAAAAGAATGGGATTGGATTGTATTCTTATTCCCTTGTCCCAACTTGGTGGTTAATCTTGTATCCTAGTCCTGTGGGATCTCCTCTATTGGCCACTATCTTTAGGAGTGACACTACATGGGAAACATTGATTTTGGTTGCATGGTCCTGCTTCCCGACACCATATATCTCACTCCCCTCCACTCATTATAACCCCTTTTCACATTTTTCCCATCTGGGTCCACATTTGTCCATTGGGTCCATAAGGAGTTAGCCTCCCCGTCCCCTTGTCCACACTTTTGGTTGTACCTAGAATGATGCCCCAGAGGTTGATGCAGCGAAAAAGAAATTCAAAAGCATAATTGTCCCATTTACAAGAGGAAATGTACCATAAAATGCAAAATATGGTCAAAACCTAAGAATTTAGCACGTGGGCAAAAGTCAAGCATGAACTCTACCCCCTTATCATTATGGCCATCACCCTGGTTCCTAAGGCCCCTATGTGTGCCTCTTGCATTTTTAAGGCACTCGTGATTGTCCCAACCCCTGGAGGGCGATGAAATGCCCAACCTTAAGGGGTAGTTCACTACTTTATCATACACATCATGCTCTCATTGCTTGGCTCGAGCAATTAAAAGAAAGAAAAATCAATAAAAGTCAAAAGGCATATGAAGAAGGGTGGAAAAACAAAGACTAGAGTAACTCATTGTTGTCTAGGCAATCCTCTCTGCAAACAGAGACGATCAATTTGGCCCAATGAGTGGGACTAGCAACCTATTTGACAATCTACTAGACACTTTCCTAAGTTACAATCAAAATAGGAGAAGAGGAAGATGACTTATCTTGTTCTGAAGCTATAATATCCTCCTTTGTTGAAGACCTCGAATCTCTTGTGCCATTAGGCTGAGTCCTACTGCTCATAGCGTTTAAATCCCTGCACAAGAAATCAAGACACAACAAAGCATGCAAGTACAAATAGCATAATCGAAAGTAACCTACTTAATAGATCAAAGAGCATTAAGATAAATAATGCATAAACATACACACTTATGGAAAATGAACCAGCAATTGTATATATTAATAGAATAAAGGAGGAAGCATACAACCAAGCCTTGATGTCAATAAGCTCTCCTTGAGTGAATGTCCAAGTCCAAGTTCAAGCTCTCCAAGCACTCCTTCTCCAAGTCAAATGAGTAGCATGTAGGCACAATTTCAACATAAGGGTGTAAATAGCCAAAGACAAACCCTTTGGGAATGGGAGAGGATGAATATATAGTCAGGGAAAGGGAGGTAGGATCTCTCCAAAGATAGGAAAATACCCTCATCTCAAGGAGGTAGCTCATAGGGATAAGACCAAAAGACAAAGTTGAGAGAACTTGACCTCATCCACGTCGAACAACCTCCAGCTCATCGTTCTGGAAGCCTCTAGATCACAAAGCTTATTGTCCTCTTTAGGAAAATTGTCTTTTAGGGATCATCGCTGGTATCCAAGCCAAAAGTGCGATGGCATCGCGTGGCTAGTATAGTGCAACTAGCGACCATCGTATTTTTCTATGTCAGGGGGGCGATGATGCCAAAATTATGGTTTTAGAGCCATTTCCTTTAGGGGACGTTAAAGGCATTTTTCCATCATTGTTTTAGGGAGGATCTGAGCTACATATCTGGATGAGTACACTGCATGATGGTCATGTTTCGGGCGCTTCGGGGCATGTCATGGGGAAGTGCAGGGGGTGTGACAAAATACTGTGTAACAGATGCCTCCTAAAGCATGAAGGCAAAATAGGGAGTGATCGCTGAGATGCTTTACGAGCTTTTGCAAGGACGAGAACAAACATTGTCAGGAGACCTACAAATCAAGGACGCATATGCATATACATATCTGATATCAAAACATGAATCCACGGTATGGACGCAACCATCCAGATAATAAGGACTATGTGAAAGGATCCATGGTATGGGCACAACCATGCAAATGAAAAAGGGTCATCTGTAAATTTAAGATCCAAGGTATGGACGTAGCCATCCAAGATAGAGGAATCATGATAAATGTAAAGTCCCATGGTATGGTCACAACCATCCGTATAGCAGAAACATGTGTACAATCATGAATAATACATAACTCCATGCAGCCTGAGTCATATCATATAAGACTTAGGGTCTTGCACTCCATCCCAACCCGATCAAAGTACGATTTCTAACATATGAATGAATGTGTCAAAGTCAAACATGCTAGAAAACCACCTGATTACCGACCAATGATGTGGACCGTTAACAGGCACAAGAGAAACCACCAGTAATGACAATGGTTCTCAAGGTACGACAATAGAATCTGTGAATGCGAAAATGAAGCTGAAGTCGAACACTCATGGAATCATCCAATTGAAGGCCAATGATGAAAACCTATCGTCGAATGCGAAGAACTTGCCATTAAGGCATGCAAGCTCTAAGGTATTGAAAGGGAGTCTCTAAGCCATCTTCCTGGATAATGAGCTAAAGTCTATAAGAAGTGACCCGTCGAAGGAGGGCCATGATGAGTGCCCCATCATTGACACGAAATGAGGAATAAAGTGAAATGAAATGAAAAAGATCCAAGACAGTGGTGAAGGGTCAGACAATGTATAGGTAATAGACTACAGATAGGACTTCTCTTGAACATCGACGACATGACTCCGGAGTGTGGCAGCATTTGACTCAACATAAAACCAAGGATCATGATGAAATAGAATAGTCAAATCAGAGGTAAAATGGATCACCCAAACCTGGGAGGACAAGTGACTAAGTGAGGATATCCCAAACCCGACACGAGAAGCAGAAGAGTGTCATGTTCAAAAGCGACATGTTGCCTATACAAAGGATGTTTCACTTTCATTTTTCCGCACTATTTCTAGCGAGTACTCCAATTATTTTTTATCACAAGTTTGAAGGGGATAGCATATGCTTGTCATATAAGTTCATTCTTCAAATGAATCCATCATAGTAATTTTTACGAATCCTAAGAAGGAGAAACTCGACCTCATCATGGTGATGAGTCTTTCGTCGTAAAAAATTTTAACGAGTTCGACTGAAGAATAACTCGATATCTTTTTCATGTTTAGAGAGTTTGAAAAAAGAGACGAAAAAGAAAACTCCAACATGTACCTTTTCGTAATTTGTCCCTCGAACCCAAAAAGGTAGAAAACAATATTCAAGAGAACCTCTTGACCATGTCGACCAAGGTGTACCTTTTTCGTAAATAGTCAATCTTAGCTCGAAAAGGGGGTAAACGTATACTGAGATGATGTCAATTCAGTTAATTTAACGAGTTTGAAAAGACAAGTACTTTGCGATCTCTTCATATTTTGATAGCTAGAAAAGAGCTTAAAAATGACTCCAGGGGGGTTCCTTTTTCATTTATTTTTAACGAGTCTAAAAAAGAGATAAAATACAACTCGTTGAATCAATAAAGAATAATCAATGTAACCACCAAAAAGTACCTCTAACTGCACAAAGATAATGACACATCACTGATATCAAGAAAATAATAAAATATTGGCAAAAATGAATTTAAAACTTACAAGTAGACTAAAAGTAACAACATGTTTACCATTTCACTTGGAGTAAATTTGAGAGTGCATTTTTACCCCATTTTCTTCGATTTTTCAGTCGAGCAGTGTGGGAGATCTAGGGCATCATTTCTCGAACCGTTAGTTGCAGGTAGGAGCTTTGCCTTTTCTCTTGCATTTCATTGTGTTTTCATCAAATTTTTGCTTGCCAGAGAGAAGGATTTTAATTTTTAATAATGGGGGTGATCATTGCGGGTTTTCTCATCGAACTCGCGATGGTTGCCCTTAAGCCGAAAGGCCCTCGCGATGACATCGCGGGTTTAATAAAAACAGTCGCGATGACCGTGGGGCGCAATTTTTGGAGATAAATCTCCCTCTTAGGGAAAAATTTCCGAGTTGTAATCTGTGGAAAAGCATTTAATTGATGTTTAATGGTTGTTTTGCAGGTGATTTTGGCATCATGGTCCTTGAATGGAAGGAAAGAGGCCATGAGGCGGAAGACCACCAAGTAGCGCAAGATCTAGAATGTGTGAATGCTTTGAGGAACTGTGAGCTGTTGAAATTCTTTCTAACTACAGGACTCAGAGCCCAAAACAAGTTGTTGCACTATTTGATCAGTTTATGGGATATTGATAGGGAAATCTTTTGGAGACCAAGAACTAAAACTAGAAGAAACATACATCTACTTCATTACTGGATTGTCCTGAAGAGGGGAAAGGGTCCAACTCTTCGGATCTCGACCTGGAGGTGAGAGCACCAGTGCCCCAATCAAGGGACATTGCTCGGGTGCAGAAATGACAATGGGTGGGAAGGTGAAGATAGCGACAATCAACAATCTTCCCTTGAGAACGATTCTATACACCATAGCTCGCGTATCTGGGTCACATGCTTTACATGATATTTCCAAATCTCAATTCCAGTATGCAGTAGAATGCCTCACTCCAACACGGTATTCAACTAGTGTGGGGGGTTATTGGCCAATATGAAGAGGCAAATGACCAAAGGTAAGCGAGGAAACTTGAAACAATTTGGCTTTTGTTTGATTCTGGTTACTTTCTTTCTGGAACGTGTGCCCCTATTTTGGTATCAGTGGACAAAGGTATTGTATCCTGCTCCACAAGATCCGAGGCTAGTCAGATGGAGTGAACTCATCCCTCGTGGAGGAGGAGGCCAGCAGATGCATTTCCCTCCACAATTTTTTAGTTGGTTGCGTCACCAACTAATCGTTGTGGATGATTATGCCTACACAAGCACAAATTTCATATGGGATCTAGATCTACCTTTGCCACTGGGTGAACAGTGGACTGATGCAAGTAAAACTTGCTTTTGGATTTTTCAAGCTTTATGAATTTTTGTGAAAGTGTATCTGAGATTTAACTTGTGATAAATGTGTAGATGTTGGACCAGAAAGCCCTGACTGGTATGTTGCCAATAACACGGCGAGTAGCACATTAGGTAAAATATGCTCCCTATGAGGAAGGAGCAAATCCCATGGTGGAGATGGAACGCACTCTAGAAGTGATCACCCTTGGGATTCTAGAAAATGCGACTATAAACAACGTGCCACTGCGATACCAGAGGCATACAGTCGGAGTGTCTGCGAGACTACGTCGGTTATTAGGCCAAGTGATTAGAGAAGTCTCATGTTATCTAGAGTATCATGCAGACGAATAGCCTTTCTAGTTTTTTTTTTGCACTATTGTAGGCTTTGAAAGCCATGTGTCACGAAACACTTTTTTATTTTTTATTTTTATTTTTATTTTGATGGAAAAACTTTGACAGACGTGATATATATATATATATATACACATATGCATGTTTTATTTTCTACTTATGTGTTCCTGTGTCATGGTGATATGATTAGTTTTACAAATTACACAAATGTCTATCAAGAACACAATTTGTTAATGCATCTGTTAATGTATTCAAATTACGTGGAATGTGTTGATATGTGATAAAATCAAAATTTCTGTTCAGTAATCGAACATGTAGATACATATGCAGAATTTGTGGATTTCTTACTGAATAATGATTATTCAATGGTAACACGACGAGTTGTGAATCAAATTTAACAACTAAATTTTTAATTTTCAAGAGGAAATCACTTCTGACAATAGTTCAATGACTGCACTATATTCAGAAATATTATTAGTTGTTCATTTCAGGGAAATACCTTGTAAATCGACCAACTCTCCATCAGGGGCAAAGGGTGCCCAAGCTGCGGAAGACAAGTTTCGTGTGCTATGACAAGCACCATCAACAAAACCAATATAATGGTTTGACTCTGCAAACTGAGTGGAATACAAGGTAAGCAGAAAAACATGTCTGCAAAGCAAACAATCACACCAAAAAATAAAAAATGCACACTAATGAATTCACACACTAATGTACAAAAGTCTATTTACACGGGTAATCACGCGTAAAAATTTCAGATGGAGTCCATTTGCAGACTCGGGTAATCGATCAACAGAGAATGAAACCGAAATTTCATCGTTGGCATGATGTGTAAGCAACGACTTAGCCAAATAATAGAGTAATACTCATAAAAGGTTATGCCCCCATGCCCCCCAGGCGTGTGAGGGTTACGAGTCATAGGATGAAAACCCCCATTGCAATAATGGGCAAACGATAGAGACTCGGTGAAAAAAATATCATGAAAGGAGGCAAGAAAAACTTAATCTCTTGATGAGGAAAAGGTGCCCCCAGTTGAAATATTTGGACAATTTCAGGTTGAATTGAAATGTCAATAGGAAAGGTTTCAATAATATTTCCCATATTACCTTCAGACAAGACTTTGTGCACCAAAACAGTTGTTTGAAGTGGATGCGTTAGGTTATGAGAAACGAAAGCTTCAAGACACGAAGGAATCTCACTTAGGCTTGGAAGAAACGAAGAATGATGATGAATATCGTTCCAAGGAGTTTCATCAAGAGACACAACGTCAACAATACTCTCCTTGGTGGGGAATGTCTCATTCAAAGGATCTAGAGAATCCCAAGAACCAAGCGAAGGAGATTGCACATAAGTATCCAGGTTCATACTAAAAATAGCATGACTTTCTGAAGTAGCCATTGAAGCCGAGACAATTTCATGATAAGCTTGTTCCAATGGACTTAGCGGCATGGAATCACCAAACGAATCAATTTAATCTAGAGAAGGGATAACCCAAGGATCTGTAGAGACAGAGATCATATTGATCGAGGCGACATTTGAAGGTGGGAGAGAAAAAGTTCCCATTAAAGCAGAATCTTTAAAAAGACCTACCCCCACGCTCTCATATGGAATTTCGGTATTTCCCACATGTGGAACATTGCCATTCGAGGCACTAGAAGAGAAAAATGACAATTGGTCAACAATGACTATTTTTCCTTCATGAGGAAAATGGAGCACATGGAACAAAGAGGAAACCACACAGAACATGGCATGGGTCCAACTTCGCTCGAGAAGAAGGTTGTAATTGAGATTTGCATCTACAACTTCCACTTCTAGTTGAACAGTCTTCCCTTCCAACGTAATAGGAAAACTTGTTAAAATACCATACGGACGGGAGCCTCTGCCATCAAAGGCCTCCAAGGTGTTCGGGTACTAGTTAAGGGGTGGAAAGCCAATGGCTTTCCAACATGAAACAAACATGATGCAGGTGGAAGCACCTTCATCAATGACAGTCTGATGGATCATCTTTCCTTTTATAATAACTTGAATCAGAAAAGCATTTTGATGAGGAAGACGAGGAACATGGTTTTCAAGATCGAAAGTAATCAAACTAGAATCAGCAAGATCAATGGCTCCTATAGCAGATAACAATGATTTCTGCTGCGTTGGACATGTCTGGAGGACTTCCAAAGACATCGGTGAAGGCGCTTGAGCTAGATCTTCAACTATATTGTAATTTTGTGCATCTCTAGCGTTCAAATTATAGGATGATTTACGAAGCACAACTTTGGGAGGTGGACGAAGAACGGATTCATTGTTAGGTCGCTCAATATGGAGCGGACCAGAACTGGGTGGAGTAGAAGTAGAAGGTACATCAGTGGCTTCTTTCTCCATTATCTGCTTTTAAGGGGTTTGATAATCTTTCGATCGAGTAGTGACAGAGATGGGAAATGAACCCTACGTCATAAAAACTTGAGAACCAGAGGAGGCAGAGGACTGTGGTTGGTCTACCAACTGAGTCTGCTGAGATGGAAATGGCTCTTTCAAAACAACCAGAGTCCCTTTCAATAAACGACTAACTTGAGCATGTTGGGGACAATCCTTGGTATAATGGTCTTCCTCATGAATGAGGCAAGGGTTTTTCGGCTTTCGTTTGGAGGTATCATCTACAAATGACTTGGGAGGATCCTATTTCGGGGTATCAGATTAATCTTTACCTTTACCCTTTTTCTTACCTTTCGAGGCTTTATCTGTCGTGGTAGACTTGACGGCGTGGACCTCAGAGGTTTTACCAGGATTTGACAGATTTTTTGAAGGATGATTAGAACTAGTATCTGAAGCAGATCTTTGCTTTGAAGAAGCTTTGGTGGAACTCTGAGACACTGATCCAATTATACCATCAACAGGTGGTACATCAGGAGACTTTGAATATGCCAGATCTAAAGATGGTCTCGGAGCATTAGGCAACATTTCATATAGCGTGCCAGATTGGGAATAGACTAAGTCTAAATATTGGGCACAGACAATAGCTTGATCCTCGATAACACATCCACCCATTGATATATCTGCAGCAATTTTGTTTACGAATGATTTGGTGAACCATTCAGTGAACAACTCATCAGGAATTTTGAATTTAATGAGGCGACACTGACGTCTCCATTCGTGGATATGATCGGAAATATGGGTCACAGTATCTTGCTTCAGAGATGTGAGCAAATGAGTACCAGTTTCCTACCGAATTGGCAATTGGAAGTGGGTAAGGAAGGCCATAGCCAAAGAGTTAAAGTCGGCATAGGTACCCCGAGGCAACTCGATATACCATTTTGCGACAACACCTATCAAGGTTCATTGAAAGAGGTAGAGACGAATAGAATCGTTAACATAGGAATTGGAAGAACACCATAAGTGATATGTCATCACATGGGCTTGAGGGGGCTCTTTAGATTTTCCTTCGAGCTTAGGGCAATCGCTCAGAATTTTAGTAGGAACTGGAGGCCAGTAAGGCGAATGAAAAATGGGATCATTAGTAAGCCTCGAGACATCAGGTAGTTCCAATGTAGCTAAAAATGGCAATTGCAGATTAAAGGGCATGTAGGGCCTTTGAGGAGGCCCAACCTGCAGGTTCCAACGTTGTTGGTAAAGATTCTGCCCCCACAACAAAGGATTTTGACCATAGGGGACTTGATTCTGCCACCATTGGGGGGTACCTTGACCATAAGTTGGATTTTGTCCAAGGCAGGGTTGATATTGACCTACCACAGGCCATTGATAAGCATTATATGCGGAATATGGATTGTAAGGTTGCTGCATCTGTTGACCCTGGATGTGAAGTGATTGGCCCTGCTGCTGCAGGGGTTGACCTTGTGTCTACAAGGTTTGACTTTGTTGGTATAGAAGTTGAGCTTGCTGGTGGAGGGGTTGACCTTGCTGCTGCAAAGGTTGACCTTGCGGATACAAGGGTTGAGTGGGTTGCTAAACAAACTGCACTTGCTGTTGCAAAGGATGTTGATACTGCTGCAAAGGTTGCCCCTGCTGTTGCAAAGGTTTCCCTTTCTGCTGCAATGGTTGTTGGACAGTTCCTTGACGAATACCCTGTGGGTATTGGTAAGTTTCGAATGGGATTTGACCATATGCACTAGGAATAGTAGTTTGACCAGGTTTCACATGAGGTCTTGCTTGTGGAATATAGGGTGGATTTTGCAATGCTTCTGAACCATATGGGACATAAGCTTGTTGGATTGGTATCTGGGCCGTGTAAAGTTGTTGATACTGGATATTACTTGACCTGGATGGACCAACGGGATTTGGAATACCACCAAGATAAGGTTGATTGACTCCATCCATGTGAGGTTGTGATCCACTCACATGGGTTCCACCTGACACAAGAGAAATGTTTGGAATTTTCCCCCCAGGCTGTGAATAAGGCGGTGGTACCTTTTGTCCACTTGACAGAGGGATTGAGGAGCTTACAGACGCATGAACTGAAATAGTCGTTGTACCGCAATGGAAGTTTGAAACGACGGTAAACATTGCGATGGAATCGTCAGTTGAATGGGAATTGACGTGACGACAGTTTGCACATGAGTTTGAGAGGTCACATTTGGGATAAACAAACCAGAAGTAGGCATGGCATTTGATGACGAAATAGGATTTTGGTACAAATATGAAGCACTGGGAGTTTCTGAAACTAATTGAGCTAAGGTTGTATAACCATATGGAAGCATAGGCCCACTGGTTTTAGGAAGTGTCTGAGACATAACTCTTCCCATAAAAGGAAATCCTTCTGGAGGGAAGTCATATCCTTGCTCTTCATCAACATGAGGAGTATGAGTAGCGGAAATTTCTAGAGGAGCTTGAGGAGAGGTTGGAATCTCACCTTCTGAATCCATGGGTGGAAACAATTGGTGAGGAATCCGAGAGGTACGAGGAGATAACTCCAAAGAAACACCAGGTCGATTGTAAGGACTGTAAGGATGTTGACAAAATATCACAACAGGATCAAATAATGGATTCAGAGGATATAATAATAAGACAAACCTCTATGGACTCTCAGGGGTTTCTGGATTAGACTCTTGAGGTGACAAAGAATCTGAAGGTGGTGGACGAGAAGTAAGGGGTTGGATGCTTGGGACAATCCCAAGTTCAAAGCCTTGAGCTTCAAGTGACTAAGGAAGTTTCGGATGAACTCCTTATGAAGACCCTTCAATATCAGACAACGAAGGGGAGCTTTGGGGTGAGCTCAATGGTTCAACCATGATGACTTTCTCTCAAGAGTAGAAGAAGAAGAGGTGATTCGTTGAGGGCTAATTAAAATTAAAATTTACAAGGAATTACTCAATATTGGGCCAAGAAGCAACTGCATGGGTTCGACATGTTATCGTTGGCAGTTAATTTTATTGACACGAAACAACAAATAAATCAAAATGGGTAATAACTAGGCAAGAGGGTTTACTAAGTATCCGTGAACCGTAATATGCACCCCGACCGAAACCAAGGACTTAACGTACGGTGGCCAATCTCCCTGAATGCTATGTTCAATATATCACATTTACAAGGCGGCTGACTCGGTTACCTGTGGCTAAAGGATAGCAACCTAATGGGGTCTCCCAATATATACGCGACAGTTTGGGGAGCACAAGTCCGTGTTAGCACTGTCTAATGTAGAATCGTTTGATGAGAGCATCCCTATATACTTATCATACTAAAGTGCCTCCGATATACCCAAAAGTACTGGAGAACCTTCTATATACTTCCATAATGGGACGAGATTTCACCCTCGGGATACACTGCAGGCAGTGAACGACAATTGCTATGTTTAAAGATGTCGGAACACATCTCTAGCCTAGACCTCTAGATATTTGCGTTAAGTGACAAATGCTCCCTAGGTTAATAGAGGTAAATTTTAAGTTTATCTTGGATTAAGTTTCAATTTAATGGCTCAACGATGTCACTTGTTCTTATAATGCAACTATAATGAAAATGGAATCTTTTCATTTGAAGAAGGCTAAACTAACGAATGAAGAGAAGCAACCAAATAATGCATCAACAGAATTCTTTCCAATGCTAAATGTAAAAACAAAATCTAATCTTTTATTTTACTAACAAATGCAATGCCAAGATGTAATCCTATAAAAATGAAAATCACTTTGCTTTCATTAATATGAAATAATGATTTCCTTTCACTTTGATTCAAACAATGCAAACTAGTAGAATGAGCAAAGGAAAATGCAATCAATTTAACAAAAGTGAAAATCTCTTTCACTTTATGATTTCAAATACAAGAAATATCTCAAAAATACTTAAATGACAAGTTCTTTCACTTTTTATTTCTGAATCATAAGAATGAAGACAAGTACTTTCCCTCAGCTCAACCAAAGAAAACAATTTGTAATCTACGCTTGACAATGGAACTAAAGAAATCTTCAAAGCATCAACACAACTCGACATTAATGAAAAAACTTCACATCAATGAACCAAAAGCAACTTGTAAAAGATGCTCTGACTGCAAGAAGTCTCTTGAACGAGAGCAATGAATCTCTGAAAAGCAGACCAAACAATGAGTGGAGGGTGACCTAGAAGCCCTAGAAAGCAATAAAGCTTCAAACACACATTAACAAAGTCAAGAGACAATTGTAGTCATACAAGCATAACAACCAAGACAAATACACTGTAGACACACTGGAAAATCATTGGCAGAGGGAAAAAAGGCTGCGAACAAGAAGAAAAACCCTAATTTTTCTTATCCTCTGAGATCATTGCGCCTGTGACAGGAAAAAGGGCGATGCAATGGTAATCAGCGCCACTGTAATTAAAAAATCAGCAATGACATCGTGACTGATAAGACTACACCCGCAATGGGCGAGAAAAATGAGGGAAAATAAAAAATCTTCAATACCAGAACGGACTGAGTGTCCTCAAGCAATAACCAGTAAGTACAAATAGCTACAGAGAAGCAAACAAGTCAAAAAACTGATGGGTGGTCAAACTCATCATAGAATCGGGGTGAAGGATTGGATGGAAAGGGTTATAGCCTCTCCAGTGGAGTCGCCATTTTGTTGTCTAGGCAATCCTCTCTGCAGACAGAGACGATCCCTCTAGCCCAATGAGTGGGACTAGCAACCTACATGACCATGTACTAGACACCTTCCTAATTTACAATCGAAATAGGGGAAGAGGAAGATGGCCCACCTCGTTCTGATGCTATAATATCCTCCTTTATTAAAGACCTCGAATAGCTTGCGCCATGGGCTCGGTCCTACTGCTCACAACGTTTAAATTCCTGCACAAGAGATCAAGACACAACAAAGCATGCAAGTACAAATAGCATAATCAAAAGTAACCTACTTAACAGATCAAGGAACATTAAGATAAATGATGCATTAACATACACATTTATGGAACATGAACCAGCAGTTGTATATATTAATAGAATAAAGGAGGAAGCATACAAGCAAGCCTTGATGTCAATAAGATCTCCTTGAGTGAATGTCCAAGTCCAAGCTCAAGCTCTCCAAGCACTCCTTCTCCAAGCCAAATGAGTAGCATGTAGGCACAATCTCAGCATAAGGGTGCAAATAGCCAAAGACAAACCCTTTGGGAATGGGAGAGGATGAATATATAGGCAAGGAAAGCGAGTTAGGATCTCTCCAAGGATAGGAAAAGGCGCTCATTTCAAGGAGGTAGCTCATGGGGATCAAACCAAAAGACCAAGTTGAGAGAACTCAACCTCATCCACACCGAACAACCTCCATCTCGTCATTGTGGAAGCCTCTAGATCACGAAGCTTCTTGTCTTCTTTGGGAAAATTGCCTTTTAAGGATCATCGTTGGTATCCAAGCCAAAAGTGTGATGGCATCACGTGGCTAGTATAGTGCAACTAGCGACCATCGCGGTTTTCAGTGTCAGGGGAGCAATGATGCCAAAATTAGGGTTTTAGAGCCATTTACTTTAGGGGAAGCTCAAAGCATTTTTACATCATTGTTTTAAGGAGGATGTGAGCTGCATATCTAGATGAGTACACTGCCCAGTAGGTGTGACAAAATACTGTGGAAAACTCATGTATTGTGATTTCTCCTTCCTACATCAATACACCCAATGTGGGGGCTTCCCTCATTATAGCTACCCTTGTAACATGCCATGAGGCTTGGAGCCTTCCCTATTGCCTGACTCCATTCCACCATCATTTCACGACACTTGCCATTTTCCAAATGTACCATGGACCTATTTCTCCCTTAGAGGTTGAAGCCACCTAATAGGGTCCTTTATTAACCTCTCTTGTTGAACAAGGAAACACCTGTACCTTCTAAAGTCCATTTGGAAGGGCATGCCATTATGAAGTGTCCACTTTTGCCCTTGGTTTGCAAGATTATTTACTCAATTGCACTAATGAATTGTTGTACTTGAAGGTGAGGAGAGACATTGGATCTTATACAGGATTGCAACTAGGTCTCCATTTGGACTTGGTCTCCCTATATAAGGTTTAAGCCCTCTAGAGGGTCATAATGCCACTTGTAGGGTGAGCCTTGAGAGCCATGGGCCTCCATTGCAGCAGAAAATTGATTATTTTTCCATGGGCTTCTTCAACACCACATATTGCTTACTGTCCCAATTATACATAGATGATGACGCACTTGGACCATGTTGCCCAACCAACCACATACTTGCACCAAACACTTGGCCGCTAATCCAAGGCCCAGATGGGGTCCTTACTCATCCGGAGAGGCATGGGAGGGCTTGTATCATCATTCTAGCCCTTATTGATGGAGCATCGACATGTTTGATCTAGTTGGAGGCCCATGATACCATTCATTGTGCCCCTCAGCCATTTGGGAGCACCATAGATATTTTGCTTGGAAGCCAAGGGGCCACCCTACTTGATCATTAGTTTGAGAGCCCTGCTCTTCTTCTTGGCACATGGAAGACTTATCTTGGCTTTCCAACAACCCTTTTGCACCATTCTATCATTTTGGCCTCATTAGGAAGGTTTGTTGTACACTTTTGAGCTATTTGGTGGGCTTGTCACCAATAGGGTTGTTGTTTTGCACATTAAAGTCATTTTTAGGGGCTTATTAGGCTAATTAGACTAAATCAAACTCCTCAAGGCTCATATAAATAGAAGGAGAGCCTCATTTGTAAATCATCATCACTTGACTTGGATTAGATCTCTTAAGAGAATTTCACACTTTTACTTGGTTGTCTATTGGAGATCTCTTGATGCATTTCGATATCTTTGGAGCTGAAATTTTCATTCTCTTGGATCCATCTTCTTGATATTGGATTTGGATATATCTCTTGTTGTCTTGTAGTTGTAAGTAATCTTATGGAAGATTTTTGCATGAAAAATGTCTAATATGTGGAAATTTTGTAAATAGCTCTTTCTTTTTGTGCCCTAATTATTGAATATCATTGTCAAGGATTGTTAGATTGCAAATTTGTTCATGTTACTCATTGATAACAAGTAGATGAATGTTCCTAGTGGAGTATAATTTTTTTTTTCTTTCCATGAAAGTCCATAAATATGGGGTGGGTAAATGCTAGAAGGTGCTTGCTAGGGCATCATTTTCTAGCCTCCTTGAAGACGATTTTGGCCAACTTTAGAATCACGTAGACTCCATAGCCCAAGGATAAGGCATTGATCCAAGAAATATTGGTGATCACCCCCTTTTTCTTTCTCTTTTTCTCCTCATTCTAAATTTTGGCCTTAACCCTAGACGACTAGCTAGGTCTTGATGTGAGCTGCATTGGAAGGGCGACTTTGGAAAACTATTTGGATAAGCCACTAAGTTGTTGTTTTCCCCAATGATCCTCCAAATCTGAGCCTGTTCCCACGGTCAGATTGGGAGAAAAGTCAAGCCCCAACCATATCTATCATATTGAACATCTCGGTTAGTGGTCCTCCTTGAGGGTTTTGCACATAGTATTTGGTGGAATAAATCATTCTAAACCCTTTCCCCAATCTCACCTTGACCTAGAGAGCACTTTGAAGAGTCTTCTCTCGAGATTATACATAAACCCTAGGTCTTGTGTGGTTCCACTCTAGGCTTCTCATTGCTCAAGGATAGAGAGTCTTTTTAAAAGTATATAAGCATCATTCAAAGCTTCTTGAGAGGTCCTAATCATCTTAGGATCCTTGACCTTAGGTCTCCTTGTCATAATTGGATATCATTAACCCTAAGTCTAGGTCTACTCATAGGTCTTTCTTGGAGAGCCCTTTTGCTTCTCTTGAAGCATTGAGCCTTTATTTGAGCCTCTCCTTTGAATGGACCTTGGAAATCACATCATACCTAGTTGTTGGTTCTGTCATTAATAGTTATTTTCCTCATACTGGGACTCCTCCCACCGGTGAAAGTTCGTAAAGAGCATGGGACATTGATTGCGGTGACAATGGGTCTTTGTCCCATCATTGTCATTTGGTCTAATAGTCGTCCCCTAGGTACCCTTCCTAGATTGTGTAGCAACAGGTCCTACAATTGTTGGACGAATTTGGATGACTTTAATGCATTTTGATGTTTGGAAAATTTTTGCTATCTCTCTTGGAGCTTCATTTTGGCATTGTGGTGGATGGATATATTATTCATTGTCTTGTAAGTGCTATTTAATGATATATTTCTGAATTTTGACTAATGTCTAATGCATTGAATGTTTTCTCATGGTCGTTAATGTGCCCTAATTGTTGAAATTTTGTCCAAGCATTGGAACTATTAGAAAATTTTGCATGTGTTACTCATGGGTAATGAATGAATGAATGTTCCTAGAGGATTTGTTGCATTTTACATCCTCAAAACTCCATCAAAAAGTGTCATCAAAGTATAAATATCTAGAAGCTGTTTTGTTGCTGCTTCCATTAAGGGTAGTGAAATTCCTTCTAGGTCTCCTTGAAGAGCAAGTTGCCATATCAAGATAGCCTTAACTCCAATTCTCCCAATTGTTAGGCACTAGTCTTAATCCTTGATGATCACTCTTAAATTGATAAATCATCTTTCTTTTCACCTCCTTTTCACCCCTTTTCCTCATCCCTTTAAGTATAAGGAGGCCTCTTTAGGGCTTGGTGTGAAATTCATTAGAGGAAGGCGTTTTGAATAACACTTGGATAGAACTCTTCCTTAGTGTTTCCTCTAGTGATCCTCAACTTTTGGTGGATTTCTCATATTGGAATCAATGGAAATTTGATGCCCTAGGCATCATGCCAACATGGAACCCTAGAAGTTAACCCTTCAACCTGGGGATTTCTCTTAAGGTATTTGTTTTAGTACTCGTTGGAGTAAATCATATATTGTCTTTTCTCTTGGATGAACTCATATATCATTAAATATGTCAATCTTAGGTCATGTAGTCTTTCTTTCAAGGGATTTTTCGTTGAAAGTTTTAATATACTCTCCTAAAGCTCGCACTTTCATAGAACCTTTCCATTGAATGAGCCACCTTCCCTCACTTCAAACCAACTATAGACACACATCTATCACAAGTGAGTTATAATTGGACTCCTCACGTAGGTGAAAATATGAGAAGAGAAAGGGACTTAGGCTATGGTGACAATGGGCTTTTGTCCCAAGTGTTGTTGTGCCCTCTAGCTTTTGCCTATTTACAAGGCCTGCTAGTTTGTGCTGCAACAGGTTGTAGGAGGAATATGAGGACAAGGAAGAGCTTGGAACTCTTGAATGTGGACATGATCACTGGACATTATGCATCAAGCAATGGTCATTGCAGAAAAATGAGTATCCTAATAGCAAGGCACCAATGTTGAGGACATGGTTGTGGGGATAAATGGATGGCTTGTTACAATCCATAATACATATTCTTTTTTATAAGCAATAGTTCATTTTTTTTTAAATAGGAGTCAAGCAGTTTCATTATAATTCAAGAAGTTTCTTCTATCCATATGCTTTGGGTATTATGCTTTGCTTATGAGAAAGTTCTAGAGATGGTAGTTAATCATTGGAAATGGAAAATGACTAACTAGTTCACTTAAATGTACAGGTTCTCCCTCGCAAGTTCTCAATGGCTTAATTTCAAATTATATAGTGTAGGACTTGTTGTCGCACAGAGTGTCTAAGCAACAAAACAATGCTTAGAGTAAGGGTTGTCACTCTTAAATCCTTACTCACTCTGTTTAGACTCTCTCCTAGACGAGTCAAGGGGGGTAGTCCCTAGGTGAATAGATGAGGATAGCCTGTGAAAAACAGACTCTAGGAGATTTTATAGAAGAATCATGGGAAATGCATTTTATAAAGGAACTTTTTAGATTTAAATGATTAAACCAAATTGATAGATTAAATGCCAAAGTAAACAAGACACGACCAGAAGATAGAAATAATTTTAGACCAGTGCCTTCGATATCTGAATTAACCATCAATAAAACAAGCTATCCAAAACGATTTTCAATATGTGATGAAAAAGTGACAATAACACTGCAGCATGCAAAGAATTCCAAATCTAAAATGATTATCATTAATGACCAAGAATTAATCAATCTTTTCCAAAAGCCAATATGATTGATCGCACAACACTATAGAAGAATCATGAAAAATGCATTTTATAACACTAAGGAACTTTTTAAATTTAAATTTTTATTATTCTTTACGCAATAATGGTTAATGGTAATTGAAAATTTTAAAATCTTTTAATGCGATGAAAAAATGAAAAGGGCCTAAAATAAAAATTTTAATGGGCCATAGGCCACATTTAAATTTTCTTAACGTTAAAGCAAAAACCCTTTTTATCTTATTTTAAACTCCTTAGTCACCAAAGCTTTAAATTTTTTATGACTTTTTAAATGTTTAGGATTTTAAATATTTTAGATTTTTCTTTTTTAGACTTTAGAATTTTAATGTTTTAATGTGAATTGAAATCTTTTTTTAAATTTTCTTTGAAATCACAATTAAAATCATAAAATAAAATAAAATGAATATAAATTCTACGCTAATCCTAAACTAAACTAAACCTAAAAAAAAACTAACTTAAAACCTAAACTAATGCACACATGAAATAAAGAAAAAATCGAATGTTATTTGTTGTTGTAAGTCCACGGGAGAGAGAATAGAGTTGCGGGTTAGGGAGTTGTAGCAGCAATGGGAGATAGCACTAGCAGAATGGTGCAGGGATGCAGGAGAGAGGGTTCAAAGGTTGTGTGGAGAGAAGCGAACGGTGGAGGAGATTTTCGAGTTGTTGGACGAACGCAGGTGGAGGGAGCCGCAGATAAGGTTAAGGGGAAAGGAGAAGAGCTCACAGGAATGAAAGCCAAGGGTAGTGGAGCGTGGAAAGCGTGGAGATGGTGCGATGGTGGGAAGAGGACGGCGTGTGGAGCAGTGAGGAAGGTTTTGATGTGCGGATTGCTGAGGGAGATGGACTATTCGTGGAGCAGCAGAAACAATGGGCAGCGAGGAAGGGATGAGATGGGCAACACGATGTATGGCAGCGCAGATGGAAGAAAACACAGGTACAGCAAGGGGCAGCGTTTGCTGCAGTGAGGATTTTGCTATGGATGGGAGATGAGGGTTTGCTGGCAACGGAAAGAAAATGAATCCAATGGATTTGCACGTTGATGCTTCGACGTTGGACGTGGATCTGGAAGAGGGCTTGATGGTAGGTGCTGCGGATCTAGAGGGTTTGAGCAACGGAAATGGCAGCAGAAAGGGCTGCATACAGATTGCAACAAGGAAAGGTTTTGGTGGAGAAAAGAGTGAGGAGCTAGAGGTAATATGCAAGGGTGGAAGGCTGCAGCATAGGACAGTGAGGGAATGCGTGAAATGGCTGGAGAGTTTGTTACAGGTTCAAGGTAGTGTAGGTAGTAAATGGACGTAGATCGATGGATGAGGGAAACGTGCTGTTGTATACTGGTCTTTGACAGTGATAAAAAATGAAGACGCAGAGGATGGTAGCGAATAGACGGAATTTCCCAGAAAAATTGTAAATACTTCAGCTTAAAAATCACCAGTCAAACCCAAAAAAATTTCCAGATTTAAGAATTTTAAATTAAACCATTGGACTGCGAAATGTTGATAAATATTCCTGGAAAACAATTTTAATGAATCCCCGAGATCCTCAGTGGTAACAAAAAAAAACACCCAAACGATATACACAAAGACTCGAAAAACACTAAAACCTCGAAAACCCAAGTCAGAAAACAAAAAATAATTACAGATCTATGTACATAAATGGCAGATCTATCAGATCTAGGGAGTGTGGGTCCGACTCCGCTCCTAGATCTGATGATCTGTGGCTCTCAACAGCCAGATCTAACGATTTAGCATCGAAAAATTAAAACTTTTTGAATTTTAGAGGAGGTACTAAGCTTGAAACCCATCATGCATCACCCATAAAAGTAATATCTTATGATAAGCCTGGGATCAAATTCAAACTGGGCTCTTCAAAAAACATGAATCGGGAGTTAGCTGGTTCAGCCAAGAACTTCCCCAAACGCCTGATGATCTAATAATCAAGGATTTTCCTGCAAAACTCAATTCAGTCGTCAACATAGAGCGAGAAAACAATAATAAAATTCAGATCGAATAGAGATACCTGTTATTATATTCAAAACTTAAATTACCATTCAAACCCTAGCGACTGAGCAGGATACCTATACTCAGATTGCTCTTCAGAAAGCTATATCAATGGCCAAAAAGAAATATATGCATGAAAATAATACATCCTACAACAGTTCCATGAAAAGTAACACCAGTAGATGTTAACCCCAAAGTCTTTCATTATTGATCATAAATAAAAGATTACAAGAGAGAGCTTTTCACTTAATACACGATCAAAAGATCAGATGATTTCAACTAACAACTGACCCCCTATTTAAAGATAAATTTCCCAATGGCTAGTTCGAGTGATCCTTGTCAATGTGATCTCGACCATTGATGAGGATCAAAATTTCTTTTAATCTCATCCGTCGAAATTTTAAATATTGAGGAAATTTCGAATTTTTCAATTAAATGCATTTTAATAAATTCAAAAATTAAAATTTTGCAAACTTTGACTTTGACTTAACCCAGGGACCTAAGACATAAAATTTAGCAAAATAATCAATTAACGTTAGTCCCTTGACTAGTTAAGATTTAATTTTTTTAAAGGATCCACAAATTTTACTTCTAGAAAATTTAAATTTACCTAAGATCTAGGACCTATGAGACCTATGTTCTTTTACATTTTTTTATATCTCAAAAGGAAAAACCCATTTGACCAAGACCCTCACAGACTGCCCAGTTCTGCGACACAAATATAATCTAGCAGATCAAGCAATTTGTAATAAAATAATCTAACCAAATTGTTAGGATTATCCCCAAATCTTTTACATAGACTCGATCTAGCATGCTAGGACTCCCCTAACATTCTAGTGACAAATCTATTTCGGCTTTGGGGTAATGCTGAAGGAAAACTCTACTGATCATGGATCGGTGAGACAAAAAACCTTCCAGAATGTATATCGTCATCAGAAAAATTAAGTTTACCTAGGAAATTACATACACGACACAGATCTGCTAAGATTATTTACAGTTTACACATGCAGAAAGGGTTTACAATATAAGATGATCCTCGGGTGATGATGATAGCTAGATGACAGGAATGCATTCATTAGGGGGTATACTGCTATGGGTAGTTGACACGTAGTGGTCAACATCTAGCTCTACTTGGGGACACATTGCTGCACTGGAGAAATTTGAGAATCTAGAATCTACATCCAAGCGACACACAACATAACATAAGTAGCGTCCATCCAACAATCATCATATAACGTTAAGCACAGGAAATATATAAGCTCTTCATTTATTAACTAGTCTAATAACATGAAAAACACAAATCTACATGCAAAAGGAAATACTGAAATAATAGGGCATAAGGTTAGAAATACAATACAAAGATGCCCATGGCATCAGATGCGTTCAATATAGTGGACACTGAGCATTCGCCTTCTTTCAGGGAAATCTGTCGGCTGTTTCTCGGATGTGCCATGTCCAATTCTGCATAAAGTAGGACTTCTTCCTATCTGAAAATCAAGCTGCTTACGACCATCTAATGCATCAAATTGCTTTCTCATTCTCTTTCTCTTGCGTCTTTTCTTTGTGGTAGGCTGTATCACCGATGACGTGGAACATTCTGCTTCAAAACTCTTAGATGAAGTATGTAAGATATGTGTGACATGTCTTTTTTCATTTTGCATCTGATTTTTATCATTTTCAATTTTATCCGGGTTACCTTCAATTAACCACTTTTCAATGGAACAAATGACCTCCTCATAATAAGATGGAGCTCGTTGCAGTAGATAAGGAGGCTTTTGATCTGTCGACGTCTCCTTGTTTCTTTCATCCTCTGACCGATGTTGAGATTTCTGTACTTGTATTGTTATGGCATTCATCTGGCTAAAGTATTCAAACTTCATAGCACTGACCTCCTTGGCATGGTCTTCCTCTATGCTCAATAACTTATTTTGTAGACATATCTGACTAGCTTCCATATCTTTTATTACTTTGTCATTCTTTGATTTTATGCCCATGAAACAATTTTGCATATGGTTTATGTCTTTCTTATGATTTGCTTCCATGGTAGCCAACTGATTCTTATAATCGAATCTCATGATGGTCATTTCTTCATCCATAGTTAATAACTTGTTTTGCATAGAATTAATTTCCCTGTCATGATTAGCTTTCATGGTTTCCATCTCCTTATCTCGCTTTTCCAGGTGGATGTATAAAGTTCTCATATCCTTGACGTAATCAATTACAAATTTTTCTTGATTAAGCTCCATATTTTTTACCAGCCGCATTAGTTCTTCTATAATTTTCTTCTCATTTTCCCTTTCATTGTCGACACTGATTTGATAACTTGTTCCGGCTTTTCCACTATCATGTATTTGATCTGCAATGGTACAGGTGGATGGCACATTCTGATATGGAGAATTGTCTTGAAATCTTTCATCGACAGCTAGATCATTCACAAGCTCACTTTCATTCTGTTGCATAATTTTAGGGGCACCATATCTATCTTTAAAAGCATTGACAATGTCTTGTAAAGAAGTGAAAGAATCTTCAGGACAATTATTAAACCAATTCAAAGCATCACCCTCTAAAGAAAAGGAAAATAGACGCATTTTGACATCTTCATGATCATAGTGGGGAGAACTACAATATATGAGCATTATACAAGAAAACCTGCATAGATGCTTTCTAACAGTGACTGGATCACCACTTGAGAACAAAGACAATTTATGAATGGCGATTTCCGGAATTTCATGGAGAACATCAGTAAAATGACACGGGGTAAATGAATAATCCATGATGAATTAACGAGGGACCAAATGGATGATAGAGAGAGACCTCTACTCAAGAAAATCAAGAGATCCACAAGAAGCGAGCTTCGATTAGAAATTCTTGTAGAAATCTGAAAGAAGTGGAGTCGCCACTTGAAGATGAATGTAACTCTAGGATCCAAAAGATAACAAACAACCGGATATAAGGGGGGCTTCTTGTCTGGGAAATAATAAATGGAAGAAGTGGAGTACCCAAACAAGAAACGAACTGAGAAGTCCAAGTGCTAAAGGTGCAGATGAAACGATTAACGAGATGACAAAAGATAGGGCGATGAAAAGATCAAATGACGCCAGGAAATGTTGTGCCGCTTGATAGGCTAATGAATGGCGGAAAATATGAGATGATTAAAAACGATGAGGAAATGTCGTGAGGACCAAGGACAGAAAAAACTCTATCCCTGACAGCGGCGCCAAAAAATGTTGTCGCACAGAGTATCTAGGCATCGCGACAACGCTCAGAATAAAGGCTGTCACTCTTAAATCCTTACTCACTCTGTTTAGACTCTCTCCTAGACAAGTCAAGGAGGATAGTCCCTAGGTGAATAGATGAGGATAGCCTGTGAAAAACAGACTCTAGGAGATTTTAATGATGGACAACTTGATGAATTTAAATGATTAAATCAAATTGATAGATTAAACGCCAAAGTAAACAAGACATGACCATAAGATAGAAATAATTTTAGACCAGTGCCTTCGATATCTGAATTAACCATCAATAAAACAAGCTATCCAGAACGATTTTCAACATGTGATGAAAAAGTGACAATAACACTGCGGCATGCAAATAATCCTAGATCTAAAATGATTATTGTTAATGACCAAGAATTAATCAATCTTTTCCAAAAGCCAATATGATTTATCACACTAGACTATAGAAGAATCATGAGAAATGCATTTAATAACACCAAGGAACTTTATAAATTTAAATTTTTATTATTCCTTAGGCAATAATGTTTAATAGTAACTGAAAAATTTTAAATCTTTTAATGTGACGAAAAAATGAGAAGGGCCTAAAATAAAAAATTTAATGGGCCATAGGCCACATTTAAATTTTCTTAACGTTAAAGCACAAACCCTTTCTATCTTATTTTAAACTCCTTAGTCACCAAACTTCTATAAATTTTTATGATTTTTTAAATGTTTAGGATTTTAAATATTTTAGATTTTTTTTTTAGACTTTAGAATTTTAATGTTTTAATGTGAATTGAAATCTTTTTTAAAATTTTCTTTGAAATCACAATTAAAATCATAAAATGAAATAAAATGAATCTAAATTCTGCGCTAATCCTAAACTAACATATATACATAAACTAAACTAAATCTAAAAAAAATCTAAACCTAAACTAGTGCACACATGAAATAAAGAAAATATCGAATGTTATTTGCTGTTGCAGGTCCACGGGAGAGAGAATAGAGCTGCGAGTTAGGGAGCTGTAGTAGCAATGGGAGATTGGACTGGCAGAATGGTGAAGGGACGGAGGAGAGAGGGTTCAAAGGCTGCATGGAGAGAAGCAAACGACGGAGGAGATTTTCGAGTTGCTAGACAGACGCAGGTGGAGGGAGCAGCAAATAAGGTTAAGGGGAAAGGAGAAGAGCTCACGGGAATGAAAGCCAACGGTAGCAGAGGGTGGAAAGTGTGGAGATGGTGCGATGGTGGGAAGAGCACTGCATGTGGAGTAGTGAGGAAGGTTTTGATGTGCGGATTGTTGAGGGAGATGGATTGTTCGTGGAGCAGCAGAACAATGGGCAGTGAGGAAGGGATGAGATGGGTAGCACAATGTATGGCAGCACAGATGGAAGAAAACATAGGTACAGTGAGGGGCAGCATTTGCTGCGGTGAGGATTTCGCTACGGATGGGAGATGAGGGTTTGCTAGCAACGGAAAGAAAATGAATCCAACGGATTAGCAGGTTGAGGCTTTGACATTGGACGTGGCTCTAAAAGAGGGCTTGATGGCAGGTGTTGTGGATCTAGAGGGTTTGAGCGACAGAAATGGTAGCAGATAAGGTTGCATACAATGGGCAGCAAGGAAAGGTTTTGGTGGAGAAAAGAGTGAGGAGCTGGAGGTAATACGCAAGGGAGGAAGGCTGCAGCGTAGGACAGTGAGGTAATGCATGAAATGGCTGGAGAGTTTGTTTCAGGTCCAGGGCAGTGTAGGTAGTAAATGGACGCAGATCAATGGATGAGGGCAACGTGCTGCTGTATACTGGTCTTTGATAGTGATAAAAAATGAAGACACAGTGGATGATAGTGAATAGACAGACTTTCCTAGAAAAATCGAAAATACTTCAGCTTAAAAATCACCAGTCAAACCCTAAAACTTTTCCAGACTGCGAAACACTGATAAATATTCCTAGAAAACAATTTTAATGAACCCTCGAGATCCAGATCTTACCCGCCAAGGCCTAGATCTGGATCTGCACAACTTTCAGCTCCAAATCTGCAACCACTGCTGTAACAAAAAATACACCCAAACGATATACACAAAGACTCAAAAAACACCAAAACCCTTAAAACCCAAGTCAGAAAACAAAAAATAATTACAGATCTATGTACATAAATGGCAGATCTATTAGATCGAAGGAGTGTGAGTCTGACTACATTCGCAGATCTGATGATTTGTGGCTCTCAACAGCCAGATCTGACGATTTAGCATAGAAAAATTAAATTTAGAATTTTAGAGGAGGTACTAAGCTTGAAACCCATCATGCATCACCCATAAAAATAATATCTTATGATAAGCCTGGGATCAAATTCAAACTAGGCTCTTCAGAAAACACGGATCAGGAGTTGGTTGGTTCAGCCGAGAACTTCCCCAAACGCTTGATGATCTAATAATCAAGGATTTTCCTACAAAACTCAATTCAGTCGTCAACATAGAGCAAGAAAACGATAATAAAATTCAAATCTAATAGAGATACCTGCTATTATATTCAAAACTTAAATTACCATTCAAACCCCAACGACTGAGTAAGATACCTGTACTCAGATCACTCTTCAGAAAGCTATATCAATGGCCAAAAATAAATATATGCATGAAAATACTACATATTACAACATTTCCATGAAGAGTAACACCAACAGAAGTTAACCCCAAAGTCTTTCTTAAAAAGATTACAAGAGAGAGCTTTTCGCTTAGTACACGATTAAAAGATTGGATGATCTCAACTGACAACTGATCCCCTATTTAAAGATAAATTTCCCAATGGCTAGTTCGAGGGATCCTTGTCAAAGTGATCTTGACCGTTGATGAGGATCAAAATTTCTTTTAATCTCATCCGTCGAAATTTTAAATATTGAGGAAATTTCGAATTTTTCAATTAAATGCATTTAATAAATTCAAAAATTAAAATTTTGCATGTATTTCCTCAAAACATTGACTTTGACTTAACCCCAAGGACCTAAGACGTAAAATTTAGCAAAATAATCAATTAACCTTAGTCCCTGTATCAACTAAGATTTAAAATTTTTAAGGGATCCATGAATTTTACCTTTGGAAAATTTAAATTTGTCTAGGACCTATGACCTATGAGGGGATAAATTATTTTTTTAACCGCCATGACATTTTAAATCATGATTTTTTACATTTTTTTTACATCTCAAGAGGGAAAACGCATTTGACCACGACCCTCACAGACTACCCAGTTCTACAACACAAATATAATCTAGCAGATCAAACAATTTGTAATAAATTAACCTAACTAAATAGTTAGGATTATTCCCAAGTTACTTTTACATAGACTCAATCTATCACGCTAGGGCTCCCCTAATATTCTAGTGACAAAATCCATTCCGGATTTGGGGTAAGACTGAAGGAAAATTCTGCCGATCATGGATCGGTGAGACAAAAAACTTTCCTGAATGTAGATCGTCATCAGAAAAATTAGGTTTACTTAGGCAATTACATACACGACACAGATATGCTAAGATTATTTACAGTTTACACATGCAGAAAAGGTTTACAATATAAGATGATCCTCAGGCTGATGGTGATCGCTGGATGGCAGGAACACATTCATTAGGCGTTATCCGTTTTGCGAAAAAGGGGGTATACTGCTATGGGTAGTTGACATGTAATGGTTAACAGGACTACAATGTAGAAAACGTATAAACTTAGCTATTCACACTAAGAATGCCTCTAGATTATGGGTTGACAAGATTACTAAATATTCCAAATACCTGTGCATTTTTTTAATTTGACAAAAAAAAAATTCAGAAGAAAAAGACATAGGTTTATATTTAGTACCAGTACAAAATTCATAATTTATACATACATCTAGTCATCAGTTCTGGGACAGGAAAAACTCCATGTCCAAGAGTATAATGCCAAAATCCTCTAAGCATGAAGGTTCATAAAAGTAACAAAACATTGTCATAACTGTCATAAAGTGTATCTGTCTAAGTATGGCAGCGAGTAAACAAAATTCATCAAAAATAAATAGAATTATACTGGAGCTTTAATAAATACTATGGAAGCAGAATGGAGCCCTCATCTGCAAGAATGTTGTCCACCAGATATTGAAAGTGCATAGATTCAGCTGCCACAATGAGACCTCTTTTCGACATCGCATTGGTTCATTTGATTGATTTGTTCATTTGTATTATATGTGTTGGTATAATTGGTGGTACTGTAATTATTTTAGGGCTGAGACCTGAATTAACTATTTCTGAACTTATATTTTAAGTTAAATATGAGGGGAAAATTGTTTTCGTAAATTAAATCACAAATACATAATGTGGACATGATCACTGGACATTATGCATCAAGCAATGGTTGTTGCAGAAAAATGAGTATCCTATTAGCAAAGCACCAGCTTTGAGGACATGGTTGCGGGGATAAAAGAAAGGCTTGTTGCAAGGGGGTTCATAATACATATTATTTTTATAAGCAACAGTTCATTTAAAAAAAAATAGGAGTCAAGCAATTTCATTATAATTCAAGAAATTTCTTCCATCCATATGCTTGGAGTAGTATACTTTGCTTATGAGAAAACTCTAGAGACGGTTGTTAATCATTGGAAAAGGCAAAGAACTAACTAGTTCACTTAAATGTACAGGTTCTCTCTCGAGTGCTCTTACACCCCAACCAAGCAGCTCAATCACTTAATATAGCGTATGATTACAATGTAGAAAACCTATAATAAAGATTGTATGACTACAATCTAGAGGCATTCACACTAACAATGCCTCTAGATTATGGATTGACAAGATTATTAAATATTCCAGATACCTGTGCATTTTTTTTTTAATTTAACACACACATCACATTTGTTCATTTGATGAATTTGCTCATTTGTATTATATGTGTTGGTATAATTGGCGGTACCCTAATTATTTGAGGGCTAAGACCTGAATTTATTATTTCTGAACTTACATTTTAAATTAGATATGAAGGAAAAAGTGGTTTAATAAATTAGATCACAAACTCAAAAATTGCAATTTTGCAATTGAAAGTATTCTCATAGTAGTTATTGTTGATTTGGGGTAGTATCATATGTGCTCTAGCCATGAAAATTGATGGAGAGGCTAAAGCACTGGAGATCTCCAAGACTCAGAAATCATTTTGGAAAATTCCATCTGAATGAGGAGTTATTAAAATAATTAATACTTTTAATGAGTTCCTAAGTCGAAACTTAGGAAAATAAAAATAAGAATAAGGATGAGAAGCTTCTAAGAGACGAAGATCAAGTCTATTTTAATCTTAGCCGTTGAATAGAGACTTAATCTCGGTCATTGATTCATCAACAACAAAAGTATAA